>PVIR01009323.1:0-53793 GCA_004026965.1 Petromus typicus | reverse complement strand
ACACTTTCAACGGTTCCATTTTAAATTTCACTGAATTATTGACCAAAAGAATTAGAAAATAGAGTGTTTGCAAGTAGAATTTTGGAAAAGCTTTTGGACTACTACCTGCTTTTGTACATAGTGAATACATTCTATGTGGGGAGTTGAATCATGTATGGAATATTTTAACTCTTTTATTTCCCTTTCTCCTCTTCTCTCCTCACACTTCCAAGAAGATTCTCTTACCACTTCCAGAAAAAAATATCTCTCCCTTAGTACTATTGTTCATTTTTTATTTTGCTTCTTAAATAATATATATTTGTGTTTCTTTTTTAAGAGAAACCACGGGATAGCTAACCTTGTGTTTATGATTTATTTCACCTAAATTTGTGGTTCCAACACACACATTTTTTTTCCCTGGAAATGACTAATATTTACTCTTCCTTATCATAAAGTAGTATTCCATTGCATATAAATACCACATTTTCTTTATTCAATTACTTGCTTATGAATATATAAGCCTCTGTTAAGAATGGTGCTGCTGTAATCAGATATTTTTAACTGTTTTACAAATACCAAGGAGGACAATAGCTGGGTAAAAGGGGTTTTCTAGTTTTAATTTTTTGAGGAATCTCATGATGACTTTCATAGTGGTTGTACTACTTCACATTCCCTTTTTTCAACAGCCTCAACAGCATTTTCCATTATTTAATTTATGGCTAATAATATTTTTTTCTGGAGTAAAGTAAAACCTTAGTGTCATTTTAACTTGTGTTCCTCATGCATTTACTGGTAATTTGTACTTCTTTAGAAGTATCTGTTCATTTCAATTGTCCACATTTTGATTAACCTTTAATTTTGAGGGTGTAATATTATTGAGTTGTTTATATATTTTAAATGCTAATTCTCTCTCCAAGAAGTACATAGCAATTTTTTTTTCCTGTTATATGGATTGTCTCTTTTCACTGTTGAGTATTTCTTTCTTTCTTCTTTCTTTTTAAAACAGTATCTGTCTTTATAGTTCAGGCTGGCCCTGAGCTCAGCCATCAACTCACAGTAATCTTCCTTCCTCTGCCTCCCAAGTGCTGAGATCACAGGTGTGAGCCATCATGCCCAGCACTGTTTTATCTGTTACCAAGGATCAAACCTGTCAATTATTTGGGGTTTTTTGTGCAATTGCAGTTATTTTCAAACTTCTTTATCAATGCCTACATTTTCAAGAATTTTCCTTGCTATATTTTAAATCTGATTATTTCAATATTAATACACAGGTCATTGATCCATTCTGATTTTTAAATTTTATTACATGGCAAAAGATATGGGTCTATATTCAGTCTACAACATATATATATACATGGTTCCCAGAACCGCTTATTGAAGAGGCTATCTTTCTTCCAGTGTATGTTTTTATCTCTTTGTCAAAAATCAAATAAATGAATTTGCCTGGAGTTTTTTCAGCATCTTCTATGCTACTCCGTGATTCTCATTTTTATTTTTGTGCTCATACCATCCTTGTTTTTCTGCTTTGATATAAACTTTATGATTTTTTCTAGTATTATGAAAATAATTGTGATATTTGGATTAGGCTTGCATTAAATTTATATAGCAGTTTTAGCAACATATCCATTTTGACAATATTGGTTCTGCCTTTCCAATAACAGGAGATATCTTGCCATTTTTTTATATTATTTTGATCTCTTTTTTCAAAGTTGTATAATTTTCTTTAGACAGGTTTTTCACTTTTCTGTTTAGATTAATTTTTTTATTATTATTATTATTTTTTAGGTTTTTTGAGATAGGGTCTCACTTTGTGGTTCAGGCTGGCCCTGAGCTCAGCCTCAAACTCACATCACAATCCTCCTGCCTCTGCCTCCCGAGTGCTGGGATTACAGGCGTGAGCCACCACGCCTGGCACTGTGGTATGTGGTACTGGTTGCTGCTGGGTGTGGGTCTCCACATCCAGTATTGTTATGTGGTTACCGGGGAATGGAACCCAGGCCCTTGCGCTTGTAAGACAGGCGCCGGAACCACTGAGCTAACTCCCCAGCCCTAGATTAATTTTTAAGTGTTTAGTTTTTCTTGATATTGTGAATGGTATTGTTTTTCTATGTCTGTCTTAGTGGATTCATTATTATTGATTTCTGTGTGTAGATTTTGTACCCTGCTACATTGCTGAATGTGTGAATGTGTGCTCACTGTTTTTAAGGGTCTTCTAGGTGAATTTCTGGATCTTCTCTGTAAAGATCAAGAAGTCTGGAAATTATAAATAATTATAATTTGTCCTCATAGATATGTATACATATATATTATTTTATTTATTTTTCTCACCTGATTGCTCTAGATAATATATAGATCACTGTATAAAAATCTGTATCTTTTTTCTTCAAGGGTTTTTTTTAATCATGAATGGTAATTGCCTTTTGTCAAAGACAAAATGTACTGTCTATATAAGGAAATACAACACATTATATCTTTATTGATTTGTATTTTTGGCATCAACTTTATATCCATGAGATAGAGCCTACTTGGTTGTGACATATGATCTTTTCAATGACATTGTATTCTGTTTGCAGATATCTTTTTGAGGATTGATCACCTGTGTTTACTAAGGAAATAGGGCTATAGTTTTCTTTTAGTTAGGTAATTGTCTGGTTTAGGAGTGTGAAATCTTGAATAAAATATAAGTAAATAGAAAAGAAAAATGACAGCAAGAGAAGACTCATGAAGAAGACGTACTATAATTTCTGGTATTATTGGCTTTTTGTAAAATGTAGATTTCTACCATCAATAAGCTGAATTTAAGGCTATTTACATAGTGGTCTATATTAATAAGTACTTATACAAAGACGTTGGAAAATCCAAAGTAACCATTGCCTAATTATATATATATATATATCTAATATATATATATATAACTCTCTCTATATATAACTCTATATATATATATATAACTCTCTCTATATATAACTCTATATATATAGAGTTTTATAAGGCGTGAACTCTAAAATTATTCAATTTAATAATTTGACAGCTTTACATGTATAATCAAACTGGTATAAATATAATACAATTACACACTTATTTGCTTCCAACATAACTTTTATCAATATTTTAACTTTTGACATTTGCATGATATCTCTATAGTTGCCTTGCAGCAAAATATTATTTATTCTTCTTCGTCTTTGTATGGAAATTATAGTAAACTTTAGTTAATAAACTTTCCAGCAATTATGCAGTTAAAAAGTTCTCTGAAACTTATAAGTTAACTGGGTTTATAGTGCTGATCTTATTTAACTAAATTCCTAGTAGTCTTTTCTTTTTCAATATAAAATATGGTTTTATTTAGCTTTTTATATTTTAAGTAAAAATGCTTAAATGTAATTTACTTTTAAAAATTGAATGCTTTGAACAAGTCACAATTCATTATATTTTATACCTAAATACTTGGGAAGATAAAAAAAGGAGGCTTTTGTCACTATTTTTAAAGTGTGATTTTTTTTTGAAAAAAAAGGAAATGTCAATGTATAGCTGAATCTGTGGAAATAAATATGTTAAGATAAAAAGATGAAATTCTGTATGGATTTTCTCTGATGCTAAGAGATGATTTAATGATAGTTTCCAGCAGGAAAGAATTCCTTTTATTAAATTGCATGTTTCTTTGATTAATACTTAGCCCTGGATTTCCAAGCAGTTCTTCTTGGTGGTCTGCCAGCTTCACTCAGGAGGTCTCCTTGGCAGGAGGTTAACCATATAAGTAAGCACATGGAGTCACCCTCAGCCCCACCCTGTCTCACTCTGTGTGCTCAGACAATCCAAAACAACCTTTGGAAGATCTACATTATGTCGCCATTCCCCTTGTTCCTTTCTTTTGAAATTTCTAGGAATTTATTGCAGTTAACATAAAATCAAACCTTACCCAACATTTTTCACAGTTTATCATTGCTTCCATTTTTATTTCTCATCAGGCTACTCCCATGTTATTTAAACTCTAGATACACTGACCTTCTCTCTGTTATTTGAAAACAGACAGCCTCCTCTTACCATGTGCTTTTTTTCCCCTTCAGCTCCAAAACCCAGATTGCTGGATCTTGGTATGACATTATCAGGTCTCCATGTCACTGGCATCTCCTCATGGACACATTCCCTGACCTGTTATCTGGAGCTAACTCGTTAAACTAGTGTTTTCAGATGTAACATTCATCTTTTTCCTACTTTTATTTGCTTATAGTTGTAAAGTCCTAAAATTATTTTGTTTCAAATGTTACAACCTCCAGCATGTTTTTATGTAACTAGTGCTTCAAATAATGTCTGCCACATTGAAGAAAATCAGTGCTTATTAGATGAATGATGAAAGGAATGTCTAAAAAATAGCAGAAAATTTTTTTTCACATAGTAGAAAGAGCTTCTATCACTATCACTTCATAAAAGACCGTGGTATTTCCATGTTGTGTCATTGTTTAGCGCTACCATCGAAATGCTCCCTCACTGCTACTCAGCTTTATTGATATCAGGCAGATGATATTATCACCAAGCTAGTTGTCAAAAATTTCTAAAATGATCATAGATAAGGAAAATGAAGACAATTTCATGCTAGTAAATATCCATGAAGTTCTGGATTTTCAAAAGTCTATTTTATGGATTAGACATCGTTCATCATGCAGAGTGGCTGAAGAAGGACAACTACTTATGGGCTGCCCTTAGTTCCCTGCTTCCCGTCTCCATGGGCTGGCAAGGAATTGAATTCCAACAGGACATAATTGCAGTAGAGGGCACTGTTTTCTAAAATAGTATTGTTTCCTTCTGTAGATAAAGAAACTGGAACTCAGTGGCCAATAAGGTCTTTAACTTTCAGTGTTGTGGTTGTCAGAACAAAGGTTCATCTCTCTTCAGTTTCTACTCTTGGCCAGGCATGTAGTGTTTCTTTATAGTTAACTGGAGATGTTCTACACACGTATCTGAAACAGTGTAGCAAAACCAAGCTTTCCCTTGCATTCTTCTCACATATTTTTCACTTTAGAGATTAAAACTGTTATCCAATAATTATTCCTCATCCAAATATCTAACAATTAATCAAAGTCTATGCATCTTGTTCCTACACACACATTTCTTGTTAAGGGCATAGTTTGGTGTGGGGTCAGCATTCAATTTCCTTCTCAATATCATGATTTCATCTTTCATCTGTGTCTTCCAGATCCCACCCACACAACTAGAACTGTTTTCTCTTTTTCTCATTACCATTTCATTGTAATGTCATGACTGACAAGGACTCTCTTAAAAGAAAATATTACCACTCATTTTTAATTAAAATGATACTATGGATTCCAATTAGTCTCCAGGATAAAATTCAAATGTCTTGGTTTACTTTATAAAGTTTATCATTTTTAAAGATTTTCTTTCTGCTCAGGAACATATAGTGTGGTCTTTCTTGAAGTTCTCAGAATATTTATTTCCAAGGTCTCTAAGCCTCCACGACCTCCCTCTTACTGACCCTCCATCTGCACAACTTATCTTTATGCCTCACTTCTTTTCACTCCCTTATCAACTCAGTGCCACATCTGAGATGCTCTGTGAACTTCTCTGTTGCAGAGCTTCTTTTCACCTTTAAATACTAATTAAATATCATATATTTATTTGACTGAAGTAAAACAATTGATTATAAATACTTAAGAGAAGAAAATGCTTCTTTTTACCTCACGGCCACACAATTCTGAAAAGTCATTGTGCTGCCAAATATAGAGGTTCTAATCCAGTTTAATTGAAAGTATTACAAAAAAAAATCAAATGAGTATTTTGAAGGAAGTCTTTTCCATATTGTTGTGCCTTTTTATTGGCCTTGTTAAACACACAAAAAAGGGAAATGCCCTGAGAGAGACAATCTGTATCTCCACTAATTCCTGTTATCACTGGAGTGACTTTCTGGTTTGTAGTCCACCCACATTTGTGTGGTCTCTCTGCCACCTCCTTGATTCTAATGCTTTACTCTGCCTCAAGATGTGACACCCTTCAGGCTTTATGTGACAATCATCCCAGAATTTCAGGAAAGTTGGGACTAAAGGGATAATGAGGTTACCTAGACCAATCTTCAAAAGGGCCCCAGTGATCTATTTTGACAGGGGTAGTATTTTATGATAATTCATTACCTATCTGTAAATGTGCTGTGACAAATTTTATGAAAGTAATGAAATTTTGTAATCCCAGACAGCTCCACTATGATCTCTGTTATTGAATATGTTTTCTTGGTGATAAGGAAGCTAGGGAGAAGAGATTAAAACTGCTTTTTTAATGAGATTGAGGAGGGGGATTGTTCCTGATTTACGATAGGATAGTAAATTGGCTGCAAGTGAGAAAAAGAGTTTATAAAATTGGTTGTTATAAAGCATAACCATAGTAAAAGATTTGCTAATGGTTTTATGATTGAGGTTTTATATTAAGGGGTTTCTTTTCATTTAGAGTCTTGCTATAATTCAAAATTTTTTTAAAAAATGGCTGCTCAAGTAGGAAGAGGGAAAAAGGTAAATAACACTTTGAAATAATTGAAAGTTCTTAGGAAAGGTTAAGGGGAAGAAAGTTTGTAATCTGCTCTTAATGAATTTCCTTCTTCAGTTCAAGACCCAAGGAGATAAATGTGATAATTCAAACCAATTATATCCTAAACTTTTCTCACATTTATGTCCTTTACTACTCTTGATTCACCAACTATTCCTTCTTTCTCTGTCTCATTTGAAAACTATTACCGTGGATTGTTCATATAATTCAGCAATTTCTCTTGTTTGAATGAATCCTGTGTTAGGAACAAAAATTATCTCCAAAGACATACATCACACAGCCCCCTTTGTCATAGGAATATTTTCCCAGTTCTTTGTTTCATTAACATAATAATTCAGGTCAAATGGTAACTGGGGGAGATGTTTCTTATTCTAGAAAGAATCATATTTGACTTCACAATGTGCACAGCCTCATTTCAAAACTGTTTCCTCTTATGATCATATAAAACTAGGGTAAACTTCAAACAACTTTTTGCATATTCAGAATCCTTAGATGAATTCAGTGCTTTCAGTATTTGGCAAATAAGGACATCGCATTTATCCAGGCCTTTCTTTCACAAAGTCCAACATCAACACATCATTTGGATATCAAAATTGTGTAAATCTAACATGTAAAACAGGAAACGATGAAGCAAGATATATCTCTGTGACTAAAGAGAAAAGGAAGTCTTTATAGCTGGTTCTGTCTCATCATGACTAAACAATAGCAAAGGGCTCTAGAAAAACAAGAGGGAGTTCTGACCCAGGATATAGCAGCTTCGTTATTTACACTGAGTTTACAGCTTCTCTCACCATGATTACAAATGTCTACTTTAAACCTTCTCAATGATATAATTTTTAAAATGTATATATTAAAATATCTCTGGCTTTTATCAGGGAGTAAATTTCTTTTTTGTCCCTACTGAACTCTTATACCAAGGGGGGGGGGGAAGAGCCAACTATTAAGCTCTATAGAATATATGGGAACATTGTTATTTTTTTAATTAAATAAAACTGGTAAGAAATGACTCAGGCTTGTCTGTGGCAATGTAAACTTAAAGCAAAAGACCTAAGCATATATCCGTAGCTGGAAAAGAAGATTCTGGTAATACCTGGTAATGCCAAGAGACGCTAGTTACTCTTGCTTTTCTCATTAAAACTTTCAAGGTGAACGAGTACGTGCTCTTGAAATATCACCATTTTAAATCCGGGTGGCTTGAAGCATTTCACAGTCAGCCCATTGATACCATCTTAACGGACGCACAGCTGGAACTTTTCTCATATGAGTCTAATGACTTTTCCCTTTAATACTCTCCCTCCTTCAGTTCCGCCTTTCTAGACAGCACAACACACTGAGTGTTGATTTACACCAGGATACGGGCTGTTCTTGCCTTTTCTTTGTCCAGATTGTACGAAGGTCACAGTGAACAACAACGTCTCTCATGTACTTAAGCACTGTTACGGAAGCCAGAGTTTCTCTCAGCTTGAGCTTATTATTTGGAGATTTGAGTCCTGCTTTCTCTGAGCTGCTTGATTTATTTTTTTCTTTCCCTTAAATTAAAAATACTTCTGCTGCCTATATATTTTGCTATGTGTTTTCATCAAGTTTGCAAGTTTTATTTGCCTTTGGCTTTAAAAAAAATGATTCATCTCTATATTAAGGAGAATGAAAACTGTAATGAATTTATCATATTAAATAGCATTTCTAAAATATAGTACTATTTTTTCACTTACTGTATTTCTTCAGTCCTTTTTTATAAAAATCATGAAAATACAGAAATGAAGAGAAACTAAATATCATCAACTTCATCACTCATTTAATGTTTAAACATCTGGAGTTCTGCTTGAACATTTATTGCAATATGGACCTCATTTTTGTGTTAGGTAACACATTCTACTTTCCAAAGGCTCGTAATGTTAAAAGGTCTAAATTTTTATCAAAACTAAAATTGCTGTTTTTATACATAGAATATATATATATATATATATATATTAGAATATAACTGCATCACTTATTATAGTTTTTTGTACTATGCACAGTAAAATCTAAGCTTAGAAATAGCATTTGTAGAGGACACATTCTGCTGTAATTTCTTACTATTAAAAATCACTAAATTAATTTCTATAACTTTTATTACATAGAGCCTATGTAGGTTTTTATAACCAAATTAAAGCAACTGCCTACATTTAGTTTGATTACATTTCACCTTGACAGATTTAACCTAACCATTCTCAAAGATGTCTGTCACAATCCAGGTAAAGGCAGAGTGGAAATGTGGGTCAAGTAAGAAAAACAAACTTTGATGTAGCCCAAGAGATTTTAAAAATAAGCAATATGTTAAAACTTTACCTTTTGCTTGTTGACAGAAAATCTGATACAGGAAAGAAAATAAAGGGAAAGAGGAAGATAAATTTTTTTAGCAGTCTCTGGAGTAAAAAATATGCATATCTTGCAATTAGCAAACTGTAGGGAAATATTTCATGAAACATTATAATTTAACTATTGGTAAGTTATTGTTTAACTGGTCAAAAATAAATCTTTACTCTAATAATCAACAAGAAAAATTATTCAATGTAGAAGCAAAATACTTAATAATCATTTATTATTGCTATGTGGTAGGTGTGGGATATCCCAGGAAGGTAGATTATTTAATTAATGCACCATTTAAAAATAGGAGCCCAAATGTAGACTTGACTTAGTTTGCAACTTACTGAAAAACAAGAAAGTGAAAAAAAAAAAATGCATGTCTATATAGTAAATAAATAGTTCAATGCATATATATCTGATCTGTGTAAAAACATAAGATTGAATGGACACAGTTTTAATTATTTTTTAAGAGAAAATATGGAACTTTTTTTCCCAAAGCCTTTTCTTGATCTCATACCACGAAGTATACTAGATACCATTCTGGCTTCCAAGCTCACAAAAGCAAACACTTGGGAAAGTTCACATTCTAAGTACAGTGAACAATCAGTAGGAAGGCTGGAACATCCTTGAGGTGCTCGGGATCCACCAAAAGTGATTATGTATCAAATGCAATGATAAAGAAGAAAACTGGCTGGGAGAAGAAGCCTGGAGAACTTTGAAAGGACCACATCTTTCACTCCCATGAGAAGATGAGTGTTGGGTGGATTTTAGCAGAAGACTGATGTCAATTGGCTTATATGTTAGGATGGTTACTCTGACCACTGTGTTAAGCAGTTTGCAGGGAAAAGCTTAGGCACAGAACCAGGAGGAAAAGTCAGATTGTAGTGACCTTAGTCTCTCTGTGGGGTTGTGGCATTACAAAACAGAATGACAAACAAAGAACAGGTGAGAGTGGTCAAAATTTTTAAAATATGGGAAGTTACCATGGAAAATACACTGGAGAGATTTTAAAAAGATCATAATGTCCAGGTAAATTTTGTTTCCTAAATTTTATATCCAGAAAAATCCAAATAAGTAAATATAAAGAACAGTAAGAAGTCACAAAGACTATAGACAGCTAGTAAATTTTTTTGTAAATCAAAGAACTAATCTTTGATGAAGCCAAGAGCAAATAATGTATCTCTACTTTTGTTTTTGGTATATTTGTAATATGCGAAAAGTTGTCCTAGTGTTATCATTGTGGGATGAATCAACATCAACCATTTTAGAAATCACAAGTAACATAAAAGAGGGCTGGGGATTTAGCTCAGTGATTCTGGTGCCTGTCTTACAAGCGCAAGGGCCCAGGTTCTATCCTTGGTAACCACATAACAATACTGGGTGTGGAGATTCACCCCAGCAGCAAACAGTACCACATACCACAGTGCAGGGCGTGGTGGCTCACTCCTGTAATCCCAGCACTCTGGGAGGCAGAGGCAGGAGGACTGCTGTGATGTGAGTTTGGGGCTGAGCTCAGGGCCAGCCTGAACTACAAAAGTGAGACTCTGTCTCAAAAAACCTAAAAAAAAAAAAAAAAAAAAACTCTTATAGCTTACAAAGGTGTTATAATCTTCAACATCAAATTTCAGAATCATATCCTTTGGGAAACAAAAGGCTGGAAAAAATTGCTCCTTCTCCACTAATAACACTTTTTTTCTTCCATTCAGTGAAACAAAACAGGCCTATTTGCTCAAAGTGAGGATATATTTACTATCCATTTTTTGTTAGTAGAGATTAATATGATAAATATATTTATAGTCTGAAATCAATTTTAAAGGGAGATGCAAATTTCAAACAATGAAACCTAATTCTGTTTTCCTGGAATTTATAAACATATCCTGGGTTATGCAACCTTCTGCCATGGCTCAGGATACACCCCATGTTCTCAGCAGAGTTCACCTTCTCTTGTCTTCCTTTATCCTGGAGAGTGAGTTGGTCTTAGTATTTACTGACAACAAACTTATGTCCAGGGTGATGGATACTACAACCTTATTTAGACAACAAAATATTGTGACTCAATTCAGCTAGCATTCTAGTATTTTATCACTAATCAGTAATGTGCTCTTAGGAAAATTATCATAGTTATCATAATTTTTTTTCTCTAAATGATGATCATAAATTTGAAACATACGGTTTTATTTGCAAATATCTTCTTATCTACAAGATAAGAAAAGTAGGATTTATTGACACAAATCTGAATTTGAAAACACACAGGGATTAGCACCTTGTCATGTCACAGTATATAAGAGGGCACAGAAAATTTTGCTTTGATTTATAATCAAAAGAAACTTTAAAACAGCAAAAGTGGATATTTTAATTCACTGAGTCTATGGTGTTATTTTTGTGCAACATAGAAAAATAATACATACCTTAGGATTAAGATATGAACAAATGCATGGCCACCAGTTTCTTCAGTGCAGTCTCTTCCAAGTATCTTCATTAAGGTGCAAGGCAGAAATTTTTCTTTTGTGTTAGGTTTTTCCATCAGCAAAGCTATCCTGGGTTTTCTGTCTCCTAGGTTAGAGACAGAAAGTCAGAATATGAGAGGCCTCCACTTTCTCTCTCTCCTCTGCTCTCCAGGAAGAAGGGCTGAGCTTTCCAGCATGCAATCAAAATTCCATGAGTAATCTGTGTTTTCAGTCAAGTTCAATGACCTTTTTCTAACAGGACTGATGTTTATATGATACATACATTGGAGAAATCATTGTTATCATATGGCTAAAATATGTCAGTCTTGAAAAAAAAAAAAAACTAAAAAATGACCTCTTTGTCATAGATGCACTTTTCATTCTTGGGATTATAAACCTCACAGCTAAATTTTGGAAGGGTAGACTCATATGATCCATATAGGGGAAATAATTATGATTTAATACCATTCAAATGAAAAACAAATTAAACTAGTATTATCTAAACATTTTCCTGTTACTTTAATAGAAGTCACTTAAAAATGTAAACTTGTAGGTTGAATGCAATTTTTTGTTAAAGGCAATTATCATACTATATAATCTCAGATACTGTTCTAGCAAAATGATATGATTTTGAAAGTGGTACATGATAAATAACTTTAGAAAATGCCAGGTAAGATTGCCATAGAAACAAAAACATCCTGAGGCTATATATGTATAAATTACATTAAAACATGTCTAGCCTTTCAAAAAAAGGAATGAAAATTAGATCAAGTGGCATAAATATTGGCAGAAGCAAAGCCAAGGTCTACAATGAAGGTAGGAAGTGAAAATTGAAGAGCAGTGTCCAAATCTACTGTGGTTTTAATATAGGGGAAGCAAGTCTAGCTCCTACCTGAGAGATACTTGAAATGTGAGTTCATGTTCTCTAAAATCTAAGAATGAATTTTAGAAAAGATGGAGGTTTAATAGTAGGAAGAACTTTATTGAGAGAGAAAGCTTTTGCCTAAGAGAGACAAAAGTGGGGCTGGAGAAGAGAGACCCACCCACCTGTTCTTTTGGTGAATTATGGTGTGGTGCTTCTCCCAGTCCAGAGAGGGTGAGGCACAGAGTCAAGACAAAGACCCTGGAGAAAGTTTCTGGAACTCTCTGATTTATTCAAGCTTTAGTGTCATATATATAGCAAAGGGCCACAGGGCAGGCTGAAGGCTGCGAAGAGAGGAGGGTCTATTGGTTTAACCTAGGATTTTGCCCAATAAGTGAATTTTGTGAGCAGGAGGTCTACATGGCATGAGCTATGGGGGAGGTGAGGCCATGGGTGAGAAACAAAAGGGGTGGAGGAGTCAAGGAGGCCACAACAAGGTTCAACACATGGGAGGGAATGTGCTCAGCCCCTAAGGATCTCTGAGTCTGCAGCGAGCCAAAATCTCAACTTTCAGGCTCAGGAGACAGACATACATCTCAATTGCCCTAACAAAAGTCGAATCTCTCCCTTACCACCTCACTTCCCAAGGGCTTTTATAGAGCAAAGCTAGGAGTTAAGGAGGGTCTAAAGTGAAACAAAATTTCAGTCAACCGGTAACATTTCATATATAGCAACTTAAATAACACTGATACAATGAGAAATCACAAAATGGAGAAACCATTATCAGTGAATAAGATTACAGCAAATATAGCTTCTCAGGTAATATTGATTAAATTGGGGTTCATTGAGAAATCAAGTCACATAACAAACATACAAGAATTTCTAATCTGAGATCTTTTCCAGGAAAGAGTTAAAGTCCTGGCCCTGGGCACCTATTTAGAATACTGAGTACTGCAATTTATCCTAAGGAGACTGCACCTTACTTAGAATACCTGAATGCCTGCAATATGTCTATGTATAACAGGCAGGTGGCCCTGGAAAAGCCATACCCCACCAGGTAGGATAAACAGCAGTGACTGATATTCTGTAATAGTTTATCCTCTTCTTGGTTCAATAGTTCAAAGAGTATTCAGTAAAGAATCAGAGGAGAGAGGAAAGAGGGTGAGACCTAGGTTAGGGGGGGGGGGTCACTTACACATGTAGATAGAAAATTTAGTTGAGAGAATAAACAATGTTTTCTGCAAATGTCAGAGTATACAGTGGTTTGGTAGGATGGATCTAAAAAGAAGTGATTCATGAGAAGGCACTTGTGCCCCCAGCCAGCATTCCTCCTGAAGTGAAAGGCAAGGAAACATACAGTTGATGCTCACCAGTGATTACTGAGATATATAAGACTATTCCATAAATAAGTCCCCAGGTGCTCTTGCAAATGACTGACTAAATCTGGAGAGAAGTAAGGAGGCTGACAAAGAGATTCTGGGAGTAGCCAAGGTCAGTTGGCATCTTCTTAGTCCTGTTGTAGTCACAGCACTCTCCAGTAGCGCTGGAAGGACTGTGTGTGGAGGCAGCCAAGGTCCTTCTCACCAATGCAAAGCTGAGAGGTGCTGCAACCTAATTTGTGAACAGAGGAAAGCTCTAAATTCCTTACATACTTTCCATGGAGCAACAGCAGTGTGTGGCTTGCAAATTCACAGGGAAAGCAGAGAACCCTACTTGGTGCACACAGGCAAGACACCACACATGGACTGTAAAAACAACAGGAAGAAAGAGAAAGGAAACTAAAAACACAGAAAGAAGGCTGAAAAATAGCTTCTCGAAAGAGGAGGTGTAATTCATAATGTGTCCTTAGTGGTATGCCCAAAGATTAATGTATACCACAAGAAGGAGTTTGATAGCAACTGGGTCAAATTTAACATCTGCTCCTGAAATAAAATTTAATGATTACTTTAAAACCCAACAATTTCTTCATTTGTTATAATTTTATTTGAAATTATATTTTTTTAAAAATTTAAACTGTAGAACCATGAAATGGTAGAAAGAGACTGAAATGGCTCAGGACAGTGATTAATACTAAAAAGAAAATGAAAAATACTTTAAGAAGGAAAAGTATTTATTTCTCACTCTTTTACCTAAGTACAACTTTTTAACAATTTTCCGTGAACATATTTTCTATTTAGAAATCTCCATCAAATTTAATTGTAAACAGAATAAAATAAACTCTAGTGTTTTACAACATTTTTCATAGCAAATAAAATGAGTTTTACATTTTTTCATAGCAAATAAAATGAGTTTTACATGTAATAAATGAAAGAACAGACTATTTTTGTTTGTTTAAATAATAGTAAAATGAGATTATATAAGTAACCAAATTCATTTCATAATACAACCAGTGTGACAGAAAGATCTCAAAAGTCTTATGAGACAGTATCCATTTCTTCCATTAGCCTACTCAGATCACTATAAAGGGATGAGTTGATTATGAGATGATAACTTGTGGCCTTCTTTTATCTTCCTCTACTTGCCAGGAAAATCAGACAATGCTAACTTGTAATTTCTGGCACAGTTGTTCTGCTATTTTTTCTATAATTCCATTTTTATGTCTGTGTAGGTCTTTTATATACCTTTCCAGTGGTAAAATATTAATTATTTAGAATTAGTGAGCTGGACTCAGTTTAGATGATCCCAGTTTTGTTGGCAACTTCCAAGGCATCAGCTGGGTCTTGCTTATATAATATTTTAAAAATTTAGTACCCAAATATTCTGTGGTGATAGACTGCTTAAATTTAAATGACCAAACTCAATTAAATTAATGGATAGGACAACCAATTCCAAAACAGTATTTTAAAAGCTCTTAAATAAAATTAGATGTATTAATTTTTTCTGAGTGTAGATAGCAATGCATATAAATTGTCTGTTTCTGAAGTGTGTTATCCATGGTAATTCATCTTCACTCACTAAAGAAATGATAATTTCTTGGTCAGTGTTACAGGAAAACTAAACCCTCACTAATAAACAGTAAGGACATTTCAAGGATATATTAAGAGCTGCCTTGACTTTACAAGCTTGCTTACCTGGGAAGGTGTGAACTTTAAATTAGCCTTCATGAATCCTGAAGATACACTGAGACAGGTTGAAAATTCCAGTGGCATGGCCAAAGAAAGTTCTAAATAGCTCTTCAAAGTGTGTTCTGCATGATCACAAGTAATCATATGTGATTCTTAAATAAGGATGATTTTGCCTCCCTTCTAAAGGAATGTTAATGTCTGGTGATATTTTAATTATCATAGGTGAGAAGATGGGTGAGAGGAGCATAGATTAGGTAAAGATCAAGACTGTTGTTAAACAACCTCTAAAGTCCAGGTACAGCCTTCACAATAAAATGTCAGGTTGAGAAACCCTTACTTAGATCAATTCTCCTCTTTGAATTTGCTGCCTCTCTGAAGGTAGCATGAGGCAACAGTACACCTCTGTCTCTTTGTTCAATTTGATATAAAGGTGAAAGAGGAGAGTTAGTTCCTCCCTGAGAGTAAGTTTCTTCCTTCTCATTTTTGATCAAAATGCCAGGACATGTCCACTTTCAGGAATACTTGCCCACTGTGATGTTAAAATTCTGATGCTGGGATTATGGGTTTAAACCACCATATCCAGCACTGTGGTATGTGGTACTGATTGCTGGTGGGTGTGAGTCTCACCTGGTATATAGCCTGTCCATATAACCCTGAGATCTTGCACTGTTTGTCCTACTTATGTTTACTCTCTCATACACCATGGCACCATTTGTAGCTTCTGGCGCAGTATCTGAGACAAAGCATTTGTTGATATAAAGCTTAAACATTAGAAATTTTGTCAAATTAGTTGATGCTTTTCATATTGTTATCATTTAAAGCAGCTAGATTCAATGACAATATCAAATGGCAGAATGAAAAAAAATTGCTGACCGTGTCTCTGGCTTTCCCATTCTCCCTCCTTACTCTCAACTCTACCCACATAACAGCACCAAATGAACCATGATAACTTCCTGCTCTGTCATATTTTCTCTGCTTCTGAGCCACAACAAAGAAAAGGAAGCTAACTAACCAGTGGAAACCAATATAAACCAGGTCTCTAATCATCTCTGTTTTACTGATAGAAATAACACAATTTGGAGTAGAATAATACCTCAAAATGTCAATAATATAAAGCACAGATGTATTCTTTCTTCAAATTTCACTTTCATTGGATGTAGACTGAAGCCTTTCCTCCATGTAAAACTTGAGATGTGAAAGAACAGAGTGGATGCTGAATTTTTTTCTCTCCTTTTTTCTAGTACTATGATTGAACCCAGGATTTTTTCATGGAGCGATATTCTCGGAGTGTTGAGATTATCAGCATATATCACTAAGCTCGGCTGAAATATTTCTTTTCTTTTTTGATAAAGAGTTTTATGGGGTTTTCCACTGGCAATTTATATCTACATTCCAGAAATAACACTCATCGGATCTGACGATTAAAGTGTTGTATGGAGGTGACTCCATGGGAAATGCAGATATCCATAAGTTCAAGTAAGTCCTAAGCTGTGTAAATTGTCCACAGTTCCCGACAGAGAGTGAAAGGTGAAGATAGACGAGAGGGTGAAGACCAAGAAAAGTGTGATAAAGTGTCCTCATGTCTCACACCTGGATCCTCAAATAGTGTTGTCTTCTGTCTTGCAGTATTCCCTTTTAATTCTTTTTTTTTTTTTTCCTTGAAGTCTTTATTGGTCCATTACATATACACATCATGATTGCACTCCACAATGGGAATTTGTACCAGTATAAGACACTACTTAATTCTCATTTTTTCCCCATAGCCCTACCTACCCTACCACCCCCCCATATACATAACTATTCCTTTCTTTTTTGTTATGATCTCATTATTTTCCCCCTTCACTCTATTTCACTTTGAGTATTTTCTATTTCACAATATATAACATACAATTCTAGAACTCATTTATATCTTTATTTTCTCATACCACAGAAAAGATGCAATATCCATCTATCTGTGACCTATTTATTTCACTTATGAGGATATACTCAAGGTATGTCCATTTAAGTAGAAATGATTCAAACTTATCATTTTTTATGACAGAGTAATACTCCATTCTGTAGAAGAACCACAGCTTTTACATCGTCTCCAGTTGATGGACACTTGGGTTGTTTCCAAGATGTAGCAATCAAAAACTGAGCTGCTATAAACATGGGTGCACACATGTTACTGTGATATGAGTCTTTTAATTCTTTTTGTGTATATACCTAGCAGAACGATGGCCAGGTCAAATGGGACTTCCAATCCTAGCTGTTTGAGGAATCTCCAAACTGATCTCCATGGGGGTTGTACAAGTCTACACTCCCACCAGCAGTGGAGAAGGGTTCCTTCTTCTCTGCAGCCTCACCAACATTTGCTGCTGGCTAATTCTGAAATGGCAGCCATTCTCTGTGGAGTCAGATGAAATCTGTGTTGTTTTCATCTGCATCTCTCAAATGACAAATGGTGTTGACTATTTCTTCATATGCTTCTTAGCTAAGCTTACTTCTTCCTCTGAAAAATATCTGTTCATTTCACATGCCCATTTTTGAATTGGGTCTTAAAATTTTGGTGGGTTGCTTTTTTTGAGCTCTTTATATATTCCAGATAGTAACCCTTTGTCTGAGAAACAGCTGGTAAAGATTTTTTTTCCCACATTGTTGGTTGCCTTTTTGCTCTGTTGGTGGTTTCCTTTGCTGTACAGAAGCTTTTTAAAAGAATGAGGTCCCATTTGTTGATTTCTTCTGCCAATTCCTGTGCTACAGAGGTTTTGTTCAAGAAGTCTTTCCCTTAGCCAACATCTTCGAGAGTTTTACCTAACCTGTTTTGCAGCAGGTTTAGAGTGTCTGTTTTAATATTTAGGTCTCTTATCCACTTTGATTTTAGCTTGGTACATGGTGAAAGAGCTAGATCTAGCTTTAGTCTTTGACAAATCGAAGCCCAGTTTTTCCAGCACCTTTGGTTAAAGAGACTATTTTTCCTCCATTGAGGATTTTTGGCTCCTTTGTCAAAGATGAGGTGGCTCAGTGTATCTGGAGTAGTTTCTGGATCTTCTAGTCTACTCCATTGATCCTCAGGTCTGTTACTTTGCCAGTACCATACAGTTTTTATCACAGTGGCTTTATAGTACGGTTTCAGGTTTGGGGTTGTAATACCCCCCACCATGTCCCTGTTGCTTAGAACTGCTTTTGCTATTCTAGGTCTTTTGTGGTTCCAGATGAAAGTTTGGATTTTTTTCTCTAGATCTGTGAAATATGCTGTTGGGATTTCAATTGGAATTGCTTTGAATCTGTATAGTAATTTTGGGAGTATAGCCATTTTGAATATATTTGTTCTTCCTACCCTGGAGTAAGGTATGACTTTCCATTTTTTGATATCACCTTCTATCTCCTTTTTCAGAGTGCTATAGTTTTCAGAATAGAGGTCTTTCACCTTCTTTGTTAGTTTGATTCCTAGATATTTTATTTTTTGGGGTGCTATTGTGAAAGGGACTGACTGCCCAATTTCTATCTCAGGGAGTCTACTATTTGTGTAAACAAAGGCTATTGATTTTTGAATGTTGACCTTGTAACCAGCCACGTGGCTAAATTTGGCGATTAGATCCAGCAGTTTCTTAACTGAGTTTTTAGGATCCTCTAGACAAAGTATAATGCCATCAGCAAATAATGAGAATTTAACTTCTTCTTTTTCTATCTTTATTTGTTTTACTTGTGTCTCTTACCTAATTGCTATGGCTAATATTTCCAGAACTATATTGAACAGAAGTGGTGAGAGAGAACATCCTTGTCTTGTTTCTGATCTTAGTGTGAAAGGTTTCAATTTTTGACCATTTATTATGATGCTGGCTGATGATTTCTCATAGATAGCTTTTATTAGTTTGAGATACAGGCCATCTATTCCTATCTATACGTTTTTGAATATAAATGGGTATTGTATTTTGTCAAATGCTTTTTATGCATCAATTGAGATAAACATATGGTTTTTGTCCTTTAGTCTGTTAATATAGTGTGTAACATTTATTGATTTATGTATGTTGAACCATCCTTGCATACCTGGGATGAATCCAATTTGGTCAGGGTGTATAGTCTTTTTGGTAATTCTCTGTATTCTGTTTGCCAGTATCTAATTGAGGATTTTTGCATCGATGTTCATTAAGGATATTGGTCTGTAGTTCTTTTTTTTGGTTGGGTCTTTCTCTGCTTTTTGGAATCAGGGTAATGGTTGCTTCCAGAAATGAATTTGGTAGTACTGCTTCCCTTTCAATTTCATTAAAGAGTGTAAGAAGTAGAGGCACTAGCTCTCCTTTAAAAGTTTTATAGAATTCAGCAGTAAAACCATCATGCCCAGTGATTTTCTTTGTTGGCAAGTTTTTAATCACATTTTCAATTTCACAGATTGATATTGGGGTATTTAATATTTCTATATCTTATTTATTCAGCTTTGGGAGTTCATATGTGTCTAGAAATCTATCCATTTCTTCTACATTTTCCATTTTATTAAAGTATAAATTTTCAAAGTAGGTGTTTATTATCCTCTGGACTTCCTCTGGGTCGGTAATAATTTCTCTGTTCTCATTCCTAATAGCATAGATATGAGCCTTTTCCTTCCTTTGTTTAATAAGTTTGGCTAAGGGTCTATCAGTTTTGTTTATCCTCTCAAAGAACCAACTATTCAATTCATTGATTTTTTGTACTGTTCTGTTAGTTTCTATTGTATTAATTTCTGCCTTGATCCTCCCTTTTAATTGTTACAAAATCCATTTCCAAGTTTCTCTATTTTTTCCCTTCTACCTTACAATTAATCACCTAATATTCAGACATGCCTGTATGTGGAAAAGTGCGTAGTCAGCCCCACACAGTGGCAAGTTCTGTGTCATTAGGTATCATACCTGGTTCAATTGCACTGACCTGCCCACCTTAACACTGGGATGGTAGATATTGTCAATATCAATATACAATATACAATAAATACCATTACAAGTGTTCCTATTGTTATATACATTTGGTATCTCCTCTTGACATCTGTGGTTAGGTTGAACATCTCTTGCCAAAAAATATCTACATACTAATCTCTATTGTAACTTTATATTGAAAAAAATGTTTTTTTGAAAGTGTGAATAAAGTCAGGATTCCAAGAAAGAAACAGCAGACTACACTGTCCAGCTTAATTGCAATCATATATACTTTTAAAATATGAAGGTAAAAATAAATTGACATACCTGGCCATAGAAGGAAAGGTGATATGAAGATAGAAAGCTGAAGATGTTGGTCTTGAAGGTGAGAACATTCTGGCTACAAGCTCCATCCACCCAAAGTTGGAAGAACAAAGGAATGGATTCTCACTCGGTGTTCTGAGAAAGAACTTAACCTTGTTTATATCTTAGTTTCTCTGCTCAGCAATATTAAGTTAGGTCTTCGGATGTCAAGAATGTGAAGGAATCAATATGTGCTGTTTTAAGCCATTAAAAGTCTGTGGTAGTTTGTGACAGGAAATATACACATCAAGTTGATCTATATACTATATATATACTATATATATATACTATATATAGTGTATATATATACTATATATCTATATCCAGTATATATATATATATATATTTTTTTTTTTTTTTAAGGTTTTTTGAGACAGGGTCTCACTTTGTAGTTCAGGCTGGCCCTAAGCTCAGCCTCAAACTCATCACAGCAATCCTCCTGCCTCTGCCTCCCAAGTGCTGGGATTACAGGCGTGAGCCACCATGCCCAGCACTGTGGTATGTGGTACTGGTTGCTGCTGGGCATGAGTCTCCACATCCAGTATAGGTATGTGGTGACCGGGGATGAACCCAGGCCCTTGCGCTTGCAAGACAGGCGCTGGAACCACTGAGGTAAATCCCCGGCCCTAGCATTTATTTTTCTAGAAGTTGTGATTGAATAAGATTTATTCTTGTATTTGGAGATGCATAATAGAAACATAAAAATAAAACTGTTTTCATTTTTTATTCACATGTACTTGATACATTTTGATAAGATAAAACATTTGCAGCATTGCTTTCCTTGAAGTGAGTTGATTTACATACTTTAGCATAAAGTTTTAAGCATATCAAAATTATTCTGTATATATTTAACTTTCTTCCAAATGTGTGTGGTTTCAAATATATTCATTCTAAACTCTGGTTTGTGGAGGTAAAATTTGACATGGTTGAATTGCAGTAGTTGTGGTAATATTGAGGCTTAACAATTATGACTTTGTTTATTGATTTTGCCCCCATTTCTCTATTCTTCTCTTTTTACAAATTAATAACATTCTATACTTACATGTTCTGCTTCTACACCAGTTCCTAATTTACTTTTCTCCAAAAAAAAACAAAAATCAAATTGTCCTATCAGCATGACTATCAAAAAAATGCAAACCCAATTCTTTACAAAGTATAAGGAATATGTACATATTTACAGAAGTGTTTTACTTCTTGAGAAACTAGCATAGAAATATTTTTTCAGATATTAAAATAAATGAGTTTTTTACATCAAAATGAAAGACCAAGGATTCATCTGAAAACTAATATAGTTGTACACAAGTTAAGTATTCACCATTTTTTATGGGGGAAAAAAGTATTGCAACTCATGTATGTATGTATGTATATATATATATATATATATATATATATATATATATCCATATCATACCATAGCTCTTAAACTTTCAAAGTGTATAAATCTATAAATCTATAATTTTCTACTGTCTACAAGAGTACTCATATCTAGGTAAATTATTTTCATTATAATTTTTGTATATCTATTTATACTCTATCACTTTTATTAAAATTTTATTTTTGTAAGTAATAAATCACCATAATTGATTTCTTTAAAAATTACTTTTTCCTTCAGTGCCTCTCTTTATAATAATTAGTTCAGTTATAAGCAACTGCATACAGCAATAAAGAAAAATATTTGTCATGTGTAATTTTGTTAGTTTGTAACCACTTTGTCACTTTGGGAACATACTACATGTTCTACAAGAGCCTGCAATACAAGGGGAAGTGAGAGCTCACACCCTATATCTGTCTGGTTCCAAAACCAGCATCACAGAAAAAAATCTTTTGTTTCTATTTAGATTATGAACCTCTTGTGCCTTCCGAATGTTAATCAGTATTTATTTCCCTTCTTTCCCTCATCCTTCCCTCTACAGTCTTCACAGACAACATAATAAGACACAGCTGATGTTTGTTTATTCCTGTTGAGATATTTTTAACACTGAAATTGTTCTCTGAAACACTCAGCTTCATCCACTCTGACTCTTCTTAGCCCTGTTTCTTTCTGATTGCCCTCTTAGCAGTCTCACAGATTCACAAAACACCCTTTGAAGTAAATGGGAGTATCCCGCTTCAATGGTGTTCATTATCCTTAATCCGAAAAAAGAATAGGTCCCTCCCAAGATGAACACAGGGCCTATGTCTTCTCTCTGCTTGATGGGACCCCCATTCTCCATTCTTTCCATGGGCTAAATGGTGCCAGACCCCATGGGTGTTCCTTAAATACTAAATGAATGGATGAATGAAACCCAGTGTAAGACCGTAAGGGTTCATGCACATGTGCACACACACATACGTACAAACACACACAGAAGGAAAAGTTAAGCACACAAGCGTTCTCATTTTCCAGTTGTGTCAAAAACAGGCTGTTTTTGATCACATGGGGAGGTATTTAGAAAAAGAAGTAATCACAGATGGAGCCAGTAAGTCACCCCAGGGGAGCAACTGACTTCAAACAAAAGGGACCCATCTCATTCCTCCCCCATTTGTACTTCCCAAGACAGCATGACTTTTTGCTTGGAAACATATTTAATTCTTCTGCTATGTTTTACATGCTAAGTCTCAAAATCATGGGTGAGATACGAAAAACTTGAAAAAAAAAAAGTAAGGGTGATTGGGCATCTGGTCAGCCTAAAATCTGAAGAGTTTTAGGGCAAGAATCGGTAATTATTCCTTATAAGATATTTTCCACATTTTTTTTAAACCACAACATTAAAACACTCTTCAAATAGCCATGAGGCAAGAATTAAGAAACAGTTTCTAGACACTAGAAATGGTTCAAAAACTATTAAGAAAATGACAAACTAAAAATATGTTAGAAATAAAGTGAGGGGGAAAAAAGATGGAAACAAAGAAACAGTAAATCTTGGACTATCACTTGAGGGGTAGCGAGACAGCCTTCATGGTTCCTAATTGAAAAGTCAGAAAGGGAATAAAACAGACTGATTAAATTCATCTGTATCTCTCATTCGTCTCAGGGCAGCAGAGCAAAACCAGAATAATTGAGACACTGTGACCTGGAAGTATGTGATCAGATCAAAGTGCTCAACTCTATTTTTCCCCATCAAAACCACAAGGAACACACTAATAAGGAAAGGAGGGGTGAACCCTGGATGTGGTGGTTAAGATTTGAAATACATGAACAGCATTCAGAATCCAGAATCCTCATCTCTGAAGAGTATTTGCCACACTGGCTAAATGGTGGAAACTTGAAGTCAACAGAAGTGACAAAAAAGAACCTCCTTGGGAGTTCACAGTGGATCTCAGATGCTTGTCTAAAGTGGTTGCCATGACAAAAACCTTAGTGGGAGATATCTGGGAGCTGGGCTGACACTGTCTGCCCATGTACACTTATCACCCTTAGAAGGTTTATGGCTTGCCTGATGACAGTAAGGGTCGTGTTTCCCAACAGTTGGTCCCACAGTGGAAATAGTGTCCCTTAGAACAGTTTTAGTAGTAACAACACTGCTACCTATTTCCACATGGGCATTTCTTGTAACCTATTTCAAATAAATTTACCCAGGAAGATTGTCATATCTACGGTTCCACTATGTGTATATAATCCTATGTCTTGCTTTAGTATTGATCTTATCTTTCAGGAGTAATTCTCAAGCCAAATT
The DNA here is from genome assembly GCA_004026965.1 of Petromus typicus. NCBI lineage: Eukaryota > Metazoa > Chordata > Mammalia > Rodentia > Petromuridae > Petromus > Petromus typicus. The sequence continues at coordinate 29,661 of PVIR01009323.1, read as the reverse complement.
CTTATGCCATTTCTCTGGACTTTTTTTTTTCCTACCTCCAGTTTGCCTTTACACATTTAGAATATTTCCCATTAAATCTTTCCTCTCCAATGGGACTCACTATATGCCACACTAGATAGACTAGTGTGGCATATAGTTATACAATGGACTAGACAGACCATTCTCTGTCATTTCTAAAAGTGCTATTACCATTTGTCCTTTGAAGCATAACTCAAGCAGTGTTTTTTCAGGAACCACAGTCCAGCTCTTGACTATTACTCATCCATATTTCAGCTTCCTTGAGATTTAGAAAACTTCCCCTTCATCTGTAAAAATCATACCTTTTTAACTTAAATCAGAGATACATAAGAGTTATTTTCTGTTTAATAAGTCTCTTATAAAAGAGCCTCATCAATCTAGATCATTCAATTTATATGTAATTTATCAAGAAATAAATAAAGAAATGTATGGTTTGCTTGTCTCCCTCATTATTTGTTTAGTAACAGTGTTTGAAAGCCTTGATACTTTATAGCAAATCTATTACTCTCCCTGTGACTAAGAAATGCTTTGTTACTGAGAGGTTCAATTCTTTCTCTCTGGAAATATATTTTTTTCATGGCCCACAAGGATATACACCTTTATCGCCTTGTTCATTTTCCTCATTTCTTAGCAATATCTCCCTGTTAGTTACTTTTCTGTCATCACTGAAACAAAATACTTGACAAGCAAAGTTAAAGGAGAAAATTTTAGCTCATAAATCCTAGTGGTTTCATAGTCAGTCCATAGTCAGCTGGCTCCAAGACAGAGTGACACATGTCTGAGGGTGTCTCAGAAGGAAGACAGAACAGAGCAGCCACAACAAGGGAACTGTGACAGTGTCTTTCTGTCCCCTCTTTATCTTATGCAGGCTACACAGATCAGTGTGATGCCAGCCAATCAGAGCAGCACGTATTGTAGATTCAGCCACCTCTGAGAAAGCCCTGGACTGCACGAGAGTTTGGGGAACATCTAGGCACAACCCTTACCACTTGCTGTCTCTCTCTCTGGTGTTCCCCACACATTCCCTAATGATCTTGTAAAACCTCCTTCTGAAAGCAGCCCTACCTGATCATCATCTATTCTTCAATTCATTTAAGAAAGAAGTGGTTGTGAGGTGGATCATACAAGATTAAGCAGGTTTAAAAAAAAGTTTTACTTCTGAGCATGATGGGAACATATTGAAGAATTTCGCAAAGAGATGCAAGGAAACCCCACTACCAGTTTTATTTCTACAAACGGGTGAAAGCAATGAGAGGCAGAACTTTTGTGGTATTTGACTTCTTTGAACAGAAACAGAAAGAATTATAAAGAGATGATTATGGTGGTATCATTTGGGAAAACTACAGCAAAAATTTCCTAAATTTGGTCCAAACACCTGGTATGACTAGTTAGCAGTAAAGGGTTAAAAATCTCTAATTCTTGGGCTCCCAAAGCTAGATGGGACCTAAATTCTCAGAATGATCCTAAAGATACAGTTTTCGTGTTATACTCTTTCCATGTATATTTTTGAATCACAGAATTTTGGAACAGGCTTAAAAAGGAGCAGAAACAATAATTTTTACACTATTAAATGAAGGAAAAATAATAATTTAGTCACAAGAGTTCTATATTTTGGAATTTGAGAAATGTTACAGAAAGCTATTTTCCTAAATTCTCTTCTTTCAAATGCGATGTTTACTAAAATATTGCTGAAGAAAAACTTCATCCATTAGTTAAGAATTTCCTGTCCATTTGAAGAGAAGAAAAAGAAAATATTGACACGTCATTATTTTTCATTAGTATTCTCAATCAGTTATACATAACATACACCTAAACATTTATTTTCTAACATTTTTATTAAGAAACTACAGTGGCTAACAGCTACAGTAATTAATAGAAGCTGCCTTTATGTTTATATTAAACATCTTAAAGTATGTAAGATATAATCGCAGAAACATGTATTATGAAAATAGAGGCTAGTATCATTATCCAGACAGCTGACTTTCACAGAAACTGAGTCATAAAACCAGAGAAATGAAAAGAGAACTCAAGAAAATATCACAATTAGTCTTCCAATAAAGGAATCATTTTTTATATTATTTATTCAAAAGAATCAAGGTTTCAAGAAAAGTAATTTTTAAAATTTTCAATTTCTAATGGAAATATTTTGATATTTTCTCTATTGTTTTCCCTTGTCCTCCAGTTCAAATATAAGGGTCTAAAAATCTCATATTTAAATCAGTCATCTGAATGGAAAGTTGATAAATTTATATAAAATATTGTTAGAAATAGGACAAATTATGATTATATAAATATTAAGAAAACACTTGAATATTTTTCAAAATAAATATTAGGAGAATAATCTTATTTTAGCAGTGCTAAGAAAATATTTGTATTCAAATTATTATGAAAAAAATCTGTTAAATTTGTGAGAAATAAATTTGAGGCCATTTACCAAAGTAAGAAAGGAACTAATTTTTAACACTCATTTTAGAAATTAAAAATTTATGGTAGAATTTAAAATAATAAAAATACTACAAACAATTATGATATTTCTATTAATAGCATATTACTTTTCCATATATCCTACTTCATATAACGTAATAAAACTTCATATAACATTACTTCGTATAATAAATAGACTTGTCTCATTTTATTTTATGTAAGCCATCTATTCTAAACTTTCTGAAGAGAAAAAAAGTTGTGAATAATCTTCAAACTCTTTTCTCCTTTCTAGAAAGTGTGGGCTTGAGTTCTTCAAGTATAACACACTTTCACATCTATCTTTTGTTGAGAGAATTAGAGATTTGGTAACATCTCCTATCCTTTTAAAATATATATTTTTGTTTCTTTGTGTATTATAAAATTCACTAAGGTCATTCTTATTAGAGAAGAGACATTTCTACAGCACTATATAAGCCAAATAAATCAATTCTCTGGTAAAGACACTACTCTTAAATCTGTCTGAAATGAATACACTACATGAAATTAAATATGTGAAAGGCGGGGACCGGGGAGTTAGCTCAGTGGTGCCAGCGCCTGTCTTGCAAGCACAAGGACCCGGGTTCGATCCCCGGTCACCACATACCATATTGGGTGTGGAGACTCACACCCAGCAGCAACCAGTACCACATGCCACAGTGCCGGACGTGGTGGCTCATGCCTGTAATCTCAGCACTCAGGAGGCAGAGGCAGGAGGATTGCTGTGATGTGAGTTTGAGGCTGAGCTTGGGGCCAGCCTGAACCACAAAGTGAGACTCTGTCTCAAAAAACCTTAAAAAAAATATGTGAAAGGCATATATTTGCTCTCATGTATGGTACATATTCTTTATACACCTTCGAAACCAATTTAATCACTCTTATTTTATGCAAAGTCTAACCTGTTCCTCTTGGATTATATTTAGATAACACTTAATTCCAAAAGTTCTTGAAGTGGTAGGTCAGAGATAAACAACTTTTCCCCTGAAATAAATTTAATTTGTAAGGAAGGTTAAAGATACTAAATATGGTAAGTACAGCTAAGCATCAAGGTGAGGATAATGATTGCTGACAAGTATTTGAAAGTTAAACAGAGGGGGAAGGGAGAAGAAACAGATATATTCAACACACTGAGACTCAGTAAAATTAAGGGGCTGACACAATATTGACAGAATATAGACCACAAGTATGAATTCACAGAGCAGAATGTAAATATTTGTCCTCTACTTAAAAAAAAAAAAAAACAGGATATGGTGTAAAAGTTCTATTTTCAGGTAGAAGGCTCAAAGATCATTGAACTCAATAAATATTCATAAATAGTTACCTATGAAGGGCTGGGGATTTAGCTCATTGGTCCTGGCAATGAGGGGTTGGGACCAGGATTCGATCCCTGGTAACCACATACAACAATGCTGGGCGTGGAGACTCATACTGACCAGCAATCAGAACCATATATCACAGTGCCAGGTATGGTTGCTAATGCCTGTAATCCCAGCACTAGAGAAGCAAAGGTAGGAGAATTGCTGTGAGTTCAAGGCTGAGCCCAGGGCCAGCCTGAACTACAAGTTACCTATGATTAGCAGCAAGACATTACTTTCTACCATGATCAGGAATTTTACACATTATTTTTCTTCTCAAAACTCACACATGCTTTCAATAACCTTGTAAACAGAAGATTCTGTCAAACAACACAACCTCATGCTATGTATACAGTTGTTTTTGTTGAAATGCATTTACATACCAGTTTTCTATCATGAACAGAAGAGACAGAATATTGACAGAATATAAAAATCTAAAAATGGATGTTTTTACTACACCAAATTTATGCAAACAAATAAAAAGGAACAAAATTTATAACTTCTTCATGTCTGAATACCTAATTTATGAAATAGTAACTACATTTCCTAAAGGCTCTACAATATCAACATTCTTTGTCACTTTGTTTTTTTTTTTTTTTTACAGTACTTCTGTAGCAAGACACTTTAATTATATAAGAAAAATTCTGTTGGCAAAAACAAATGAGAGAAAAAACAATTTAATATGCATTTTAATTTTTTCCAATAATATGTGACTCTATAGAATAATACATCATGTTTTGAGGTCACTGTCACAACACTATATTGATGAACAACCCTAGTAATATTCTAAAAATTGAATTTCCTCATTTTCACTGAAGCCATCCTACTGTCCTGTTTTCTCCTTTCACTAATAACAAAACAAGTAAAATTTACTCATATCCCTTATCTAGGCAAATGTTACAGAGATAGATAAATAAAGTTGACTTGTTCTAAAGTTCATGTCTAGAGTCTCTCCCCCAAAGTGTGAAGATGCAATGTGGTTTTCTCTACTCCTGAACACATAGGAAAATAAAGATATATTGCTTATAAGATATATTGCTCAGAAGTTCGAATGAGACACTCAGTTCTTTGAGGACCAATGTCAAAATCAAGCACTATGTAAAAACTTGTGTACAGACAAAGATAAACTGAAAAGTATCATACACCCTAGTTTAGAAATTGCCCTCTTCAACCCCACACGATAGCCTAATTTCCATGAAAAAATTTTCTATAGCTCTGTAATTGAGTCAAGTCAACAATGAATAGAAATACAGAGCCCTGGAAATGTTCTGAATAAGTTATAGTCACAACCTCCTGAAAACAACAACAACAAAAACTTATTTGAAATACATCAAAAGTATCAAGATTGATTTTTTAAACAGTAAACATTTAAAATAACTGATATAAAATCAAGTTGGTACTTCATAAGTTAATTATATTTATCAAACAGTGATTTGTTTTGAGATTACTGATGAAAATAAAAAGATCTTAAGGTCTGTGGAAAGGTGTCATGGAAACCACTCTTGAAGAACATTAGTATGTCCAATCAATCAATTCTCTGAAGTACTTTAGCAACTCATGATGATTCTTTTTAAAGAATGTTTACAAACCCACAGGAATCTAAAGACATTCAAGGTGTTGCCCAAAAAGAAGACACTGTCTAATTAGGATCACACATATTTTTGAGGCAAATTCTCATTCAGAGACTTATCCTTTTGAGTCCCATGTGCTTGGCTCCATAATCTACAGATTGTGATGTGCACAAAACCTTAACTCTAAGTCTTGCTTGATTTGTCATTTCCTTCTTATTTTGGGAAGCAAACACAGAATTATGAAGCCACACTTTCCATGTGATCTATTTGGACAGCTTTTAAAATATTTATTCTTTTTAGTTTAGTAATGCAGATATGGAGTACATTAAGTGTACACTCCTTGAGTGTAGTTGGTGCATGTACACTAAACTTCTTAATTCCTTCTGGTGCCCACCTTCTCTCCTTTCTGTTCCTCTTTTTCCATCTCTTATTCCCCTCCACTTGAGAAAGTTTCTTCTTCCTATTTCCTGTTACCTATCTTTTATTTTCCTCTTCATTTACATTTCTGGTTTCTCATGTAAGAAAATACAGAGCCTTCACCAAAGAATATAGAGTTATGTGATATCTGAGCATATGTGTCTGATTTGCTTCACTTAATACTATAGTCTCAAGATATATCCATTTTTTTCTATGAAAGACTCAATTTTATCTTTTCTGTTTTAGAGTAGTACATCCATTCATCTGTTGATAGATATAAAAGCTTCTTCCAAGATTTACAAATTGAACTAATATTTACATGGATACTTGTGCATCATTATAATGTCATATTTTTAACTTTTGGGGGGAGATATCTAGCAGGAAAATACTGGGCTCAAACTGAATTTTAGTTGTAGGTTTTTTTGTTTTTGTTTTTTGAGACAGGGTCTCACTTTGTAGTTCAGGCTGGCCCTGAGCTCAGCCTCAAATTCACATCACAGCAATCCTCCTGCCTCTGCCTCCCGAGTGCTGGTATTACAGGCAGAAGCCACCACGCCCGGCACTGTGGTATGTGGTACTGATTGCTGCTGGGCGTGAGTCTTCATACCCAGTATTGTATGTGGTTGACCAGTGATCAAACCCGGGTCCTTGTGCTTGCAAGACAGGTTCCAGGACCACTGAACTAAATCCCTGGCCCTTTAGTTGTAGCTTTTGTACACTGTCCATACTGATTTCAGAGTGTTTACTAACAATTTACCTTGCCACAAACAATGTAGAAGTGATTCTTTTTCTCCACAGTCTTAACCATTACTTGTCATTATTTGATTTCTTAATTATTTTTATTTTTTTTTCTGTGGTAAGATAAAATCTGTCTGGTTTCAATTTGCATTTATCTAATGGCCAGTGATCTTAAACATTTTTTCATATGTACATTAATCATTTGTACTGCTTCTGTAAAATATCTGTTCATTTCATTTGCTCATTTTTAATGGGATCTTTTATTTCTTTTATTTATATAATATATTTTAAATATTAGTCCTCTCTGAGAAATAGCTGTTGAAATACTTTCCCATTCTATAAGTTGACTTTTAATTTTCTATGATCCTATTTCTTGATTCTTGGTGCTGTTTCCTGTACAACCAGAGCTCTGTTCACAAAGTCCTTACCTAAATCTATGATTTCAAGAGTCTAATTTAAACTCTAATCAGGCATGCTGTTTCCATTTTGTTTGATCCATTTTTATTTTGGTTCAGTGAATGAAAACTTATTTTCCTGAATACATCATGTATGTTTAATGTTTCATTTTGCTTTTTTATGAAAAATGTCATAGAGCATATAGTTTTTCTTCTTATAAAACTGGGACTGACATACCACCTATATTCAAGACACTTTCCTTGTGTTGCATGTGCTTACTGCTTGTCATATCCTGCTTTCACTCTCTGTTTCCTCCTTGCCTTTTGTTAAATTTAAGAGAAGGGCAATGTATGTGATTTAAAGTTTGTGGATGGATGAAGGATTTCTTATTTAAATGCTGTCAGTGTTAGATTATTTCTCAACAGGTTATGAGGAGTCATCTTTTGATTAATAAAGTTGTAGTCCTTAATTTTAGAGAATCTACTTTCAAGATCCTTCACTGGAAATATATTAGGCCAAGGTCATATACACATCATCTTACAGAAACAATCTTGTGTAAGCTAGAGTGACAAAAATTAAATGCCATATCTTGTCCTATAAGTAAAATAAAAGAACTAGAAAGAGTATGTTATAAAGAACTCATAGAAGGAAAAGAAATAACACATCAAAATCATGTGGGAAAATTAGTGGGAAATGCAAAAATAAATACTTGCAAGACAACTTGAGGGAGTGCCATTGTATTCCCTCTCTCTGTCTCTCTCTCTCTGTATATATACATATATATATATATATGTATATATATATATACACAGAGATATATGTATATATATGTATATATGCATATATATACATATATATACATCTCTATGTGTATATATCTATGTATATATATACATAGAGATGTTTATATATACATATATATCTATGTATATCTATGTGTATATATATATATATATATATATATATATATGTGTATCTATCTATTTATCTATCTATCTATGCATTTGTTATTATCCAGAAATAGGCATTTACACCGGCAGAGGAAGTGGATAGTTTGGGTGAGCTAGAAAAATAGCAAAAGAGTATTTAACCTGTTATCAAAGATCTAATAAGACTTGGATCATGTGCTACAAGATTTGGAAGCTACATATGACAAAACCTAAAAGTGCTGGCTGTTACCAATAGAATTCAATGATTCGTAGAAACAGAGACCAACTTTCCTTTATGTCCTTTCAAATAGAACCTAAGAGAAAATACAGAGTAATTTCTCCCAGTAGTGAACATTAGATCAAGACATTCATTTTCCTGCAGCAAGAAGTAAGTGATGAAAGGTGGATAGCTTTGATAACCTCTTTGAATATAAAATATACTTTTGAGTTTTGTGCGTGGAAAATGATTCCCACGCACAAAACTCAAAAATATATTTGGGATGATTCCAAGTAGCTACAGCTACTGTGTGGATGTCACTACTTTTTGCTGGTTCAGAAATTAAGTAAAAGCACGAGCACAACTGGGAATGTTTTAAATTTCAAACGTCAAATAAATATGTCTAGTAACATGATATATAGTTCTCTAAGGAGAGAAAGGAGAGACTTAAATATTTTCCAGTATTCACCAAATAGATTTAAAGCGATTAGAATGACTGAGTTCATACAGTTTAGAGATAAGGAACACTGCCCTTTTTGGCCCTTAAAGTTAGGACACAAAAATAAAGAAGATAGAGGAGGCCATGATGACACAAAAGCAAATGATCGGAAATGAGCAACTCTATCAAATACTACTGAGCAAATTACTGAAGCTAAGATGTGAAGATCATTGTCTACATAGATGATGCAGTGTTGTTTTATGGAGGAGAACCAGACTTGAAGAGAGTAAAAATAGGGCCGGGGATTTAGCTCAGTGGTTCCGGCACTTGCCTTGCAAGTGCAAGGACCTGGGTTCGATCCCATGTAACTACATACTATAACTGGGTGTGGAGACTCACGCCCAGCAACAACCAGTGTCACATACCACAGTGCCAGACGTGGTGGCTCACACCTGTATTCCCAGCACTCGGAAGGCAGAGAAAGGAGGATTGCTGTGATGTGAGTTTGAGGCTGAGCTTAGGAACAGCCTGAACTACAAAGCAAGACCTGTCTCAAAAAACCTAAAAAAAAAAAAAAGAGTGTAAAAATAAATTATTCGTTATATTGAGCAATAAGTAAACAGTATCAAATAAAAAACTTCTAGTTGTACAAATTAGAGAAAATAATACTAATCATAAGAAGACATGGAATAAAGTTTATAACCATGAGTAATTTTAAAGCACAAGATTGTAAAGAGAAATATGAGAAATATACCTTGACACATTTTGAATTTATGAAATAGAACTCAGCATTGTCATGTGAATCATCCATTGTTTGAACAAGGTGTATATAATCCTAAATTGAGTCAGTAGGATTGTAAGTATTGAAACATGAAAACAGGGCACTAAAACTTCTCAGTATTCATCTCTGCAAGATCCATATATACTTGCCAACATGACACTGCAGCTTCTAGTCTGTTTCCAAGTCCTTCTTTGCTATTTAAATAAACTGGGGTTTATTTAACTAGGCAAAGTGAATTAACCTTTCCAAAAGTTTTCAAAATCAATAATATGGGGCTCGGGATTTAGCTCAGTGCTTCCAGACCCTATCTTGCAAGTGCAAGGGTCCAGGTTTAATCCCGAGTAACCACATACAACAATACTGGGCCTGGAGATTCACGCACACCAACAATCAGCACCACATATAACAGTGCTGGGCATGGCAGCTCAGGCCTATAATCTCAGCATTTGGGAGGCAGAGGCAGGAGGATTGCTATGGTATGAGTTCCAGGCTGAGCCTGAACTACAAAGCGAGAACCTGTCTTTAAAAAAAAAAAAGTAAGGAAACAAATTTTATATATATGGGGGGGGTGGTAGGGTGGGTGGGGCTATGGGAAAAAATGAGAATTAAGTTGTGTCTTATACTGGTACAAATCCCCATTATGGAATGCAAGCATGATGTGTATATTTAATGTACCAATAAAGATAATTAAAAAATCAATAATATGATATTTTAAAAACAAATCTAAAATGAAGAGACAAAATATAGTATTCTCCCTCATATTTGATCATGGAATCATTTTTGGAGAATATTTTGCTAGAGAGTGATCACATGAAAACGTCTTACAATATCACTTCATTTTGCTTCATGTGAACTGACTTAGGGGCTCATATTTGGAGCACGTTCTGCTTCTGGTTTGCTTTCTTCTCATTTTACACCTGGATTTATTGCTTTGTCTCTCAGCTTTTTGGCCAAAGTTCCGTTCATTAAACTTTCCCTTTTTCACTACTTTCCCTTCAAGTCTTTCTTAAATCTTGGAAGACTTACCTAAAATCACTTGGAAATTTGGCAGTTCTGATGAAAATTTCATGTCCTCCACAAGTCTTTTCATTTAATTTAGATGAATTGTCTGCTCAACATAATTAAGCCAGTTTTTAAAAACCTACACCATCGTGATATTTATGCATTTTTGAACATATAGTAAAACTATAACATAAGTACAATATATTAAATTTTGAAATGAATACTATTATATTTAAATGTCCTTTAAGTGTATATATTCCCTATTATAGAACTCCTAAATGCTCATTTTAGCATAGTTTCCAGAAACTTAGGTCCTCATAAATACCCTGAGGTGGTATTTGGCTTTGTAGTGCACAGTGACGTATTTCCATTTTAATGACGCTGGAGTTGAGCATAGGAATTGGATTCCATTTCAAATCTATTACATTGAAATTCCAACTGCTTACCCATGTCTTTTACTAAATACTAAGCTGTTAATGCACAGAGTGAAGGAAAGACAATTAAGAACTTCCTAAAATGTGTATTTTGGTACTTATACTTATCCTAAGTATGTGTTGCAATGACTAGTGTTTTGCATTTTAAACCAGAAACCCTGGTTTATATACACTTCCATGCATTTATAGCCTTAACCAAGCCAGGAAACATTTGTTTTTCTCATGGCAATTAAAACAGAGAAACCATTCAGGGTTTCATTAAATGAATAGTTCCCTATACTTTTTTTATGGTTTACTTGTTTTTCTTAATACCAAAGAATTATTATTTCTCCTCCAAGCTCTTGGGGAATGGGAAAGAGTGTTTTGCAGCTGGTGTGAGGGTTTATCTCTGGGAAGGGACAAGTAACTCTGGGTGCAGCAGAACTCACAAAGAATGCGCTGCCACACTCAGCCTCAGCCTCCACAGAACGCGTCTTGAGGCACTCTGTTGGACAGAAATGTATTAATTTCCCTTCCAAGAGTAGGAAAATATCTGGGGAAAGCAAACATGAAACATAAAAAAGCGCGGGTGAAAGTAGAAAGTCAAGACTGAGGAGAAGAGAAACGGAAGAACACAAGTATATCTTGAGATTTCGTAGCCAAGTCACCATGGGGAAGTGTGGAAAAGTACCTATTTAGCTGTTCAGTAATACAAACATCTTACTTTGAGTCATGTAAAATAATTTAAAAGTTTATAACAATGATTTATTAGTTTTTAAAATTCTATTTTGTGGGGAAAATTAAGGACTATATTCAAAAAAATAAGATGGACTTTGATCTTCAAAGCCAAGCTGTACACTTGCTGAATGAGCCTTGCCAGAAATATGAATACATTCTCAGGTTGATATGGTTCTAAACTACTCTTAGTAGCTTTGCTGGCTGCTGTTCATTACAAAAATCAAAGCTTCTGGAGAAATTGATGAAATTAGAATTTATGGTTTTTATGCCAAAGTTTCAAGTAGTAAAATAATTGAATATTTTAAAAATTTGGTAAAATCCAAAGAATCAATGTAGGAAGAAGAAGCATGTTTTTATGGTATGTATCATCTACTCTTATTCACATAATATAGTCACCATATTGGTGAGAATATTTTTAACTAAAATAATGTAATACATGCAACATTTACCTCTCTCTATCTGGTCTAATTCATCCACCTAGCCAGGACTCCCAAAATTATGAGTTGGAAATTCAGTGCATGCAATTTGAGCATTGTAAGAAAAGGTTTTGGATCATAAAACTGAACAAGTGAAAAATGCTCTGATTTCATAAATACCAAAAGTGAACTGCCCTCCTCCACTGTTGCTGTCTTCTCCATTCCCCCACTTCTGGTTTCTCTGCACACAGCATCCATTTCTCATGCTGCTGCTGGGCTTTTCTATGTAGGACAACGTTTCAGAAGTTGGCTACATGAACATAATTACAATGGTTTACCCAGTGTCCTTTTCTAAAGAAGTCGCTGGTTAGCTTTTCACTAGACTTTCTGGTTTATGTGCATAATGGCTTTGAGGCCAGTCCATGCAATCATGAGCATGAGATCCTCAGAGCTCCCTTATGGACATGAGGGACCCAAAAGTAGGTGGCTTCCTCAGTGGCCAAGCACAGCTTCACTTTCTGAAAGATGAAACAAAAGAGCAGACATATCGTCATGACCAAGGTCATCATCACTGCTTCTATGAAAGTATGTATCTCTCTGATATACATATACTCACCATGTAATCAATTCAGCATAAATCATTGAAAAATAGCAAAGCACAACCCCCACTACCATCATTACAAAACAACAGCAATACTTTCTTATTTTAAATCAATCATGCAACATGTTTTTATATATTATAATATGTTTTCTCTAATACTTTGGGATAGTCTATTTCTATTTTACATAACAGAAAAACAGCATTACCAGACAAAATTACAAATGAAGAGAGCATTATAAAGTGTATTTAACTTTAGAGAGTATATAGACCAATCAAAGACCTCAAATATAATAGGTAGAGACTTGGTGAGTATGTGACAGACCCTTGGGGCCTATGAAGGACTTCATTAATGCTAACAATGTTGATGGCAGATAAATGCACTAAACTATGCAATAATTGTAATGCAGTAGTTTCTGCATAAGAGGAACACTACAGTGGTTCTGAACTGGTAGGAGCGATTCTATTCGATATGACTAAAAGTGTGATATTAAGATATAGTCTTATGTTCTCTTGTGTGAATGAATTCTGTGGAGAGGAGTGCCATCCTCTGTTGGGACAGGGTCTTTAAAATTATCAGATCCATCTCTCTTCTTTTGCTTCATGTTTCAACATGAATTTCTGGAAGCATGGTTAGACTTCCAGCCATTTGGGAAGGTTGAAGGACATGGCAAGCAAAAGGGAAGATGTCTTTCTTCCTTGGAAACTATTGTCCAGATGTTGCACATAGCATGTTTAGTCAGTACTTTATCATATTACTGTCCAGTGCAATCAAGAAAATTTGCAAGAGGAGCCTTTATTCCCCTGGGACCTCTGTGCAGCTAAAATCTAAGCTTCCCTAACAGAAAATGGGAAAAGGAATATAAAAGGAAACAACAAAGAATCTCACCAGGAAATTCCTTGTACTTTCTTCTTCAACAGACTACTGACACTACTCTCAGAGCACAACCTGTCAGTTTCCTGGCCTTATTTCTTTAAGTACAGGACAACATTGTCATCTATTATATTAAATGCAGGTAGTTTTCTTTGTGATTTACTCGAGTGACATGATGCTTATTTTTTTTTTCAGAAGTTGAACAAATTGTGCCCACTTTAAGTTTTTTGTAAAAACCCATTCAGCTCTCCATACTGTCTCACAAATCTTTTTTTTTCCTGAATAAATGATTTGAATTGATTTTATTGGTACATTTATCTACACATGATCACAATCAACATTTAGAATTTGTACCAGTACATGACACTAATTAATTCTTTTTTTTCCTGTTCCCTTGCCTCCCACAATCCCTGCCCCGTGGACACATAATCTGTGTTTACCTTTTTTACCATCAAGTGTTTTCTTTCCCTCCTTTACTTTCCCTACCCTCCTTACCCTTAGAAAGTTTTCTTGCTCTTTAACAGTATTTGTAATACATCTCACAAATCTTACTGTATTACTATTATGTTCATAACAGTAACTATAGTACAGTAACTGAGTCATAAAAATTTTAAGAATATTTCAAGAAATCAACCAATAAAAAACACTGGAGGAATGTAGGAAAAAGGAATGCTATGCCACTGTGGGTGGTAATGTAGACTGGTACAAACACGGTGTAAATCAGTGTGGAGATTCCCAAAAAAAACTAAGTGTAGAAGTTCCATTTGATCGAGCTATAACTCTTTTTGATAATTCTATGAAAGAATTAAAAGCATCACACCACAGCAATATATGTGCACCTATGTTTACTGAAGAGCAGTTTGTATTAACTATATCTGGGAAGTGGCCCAAATGTCTATCCCTTGATGCCTGGGTGAAGATGTGGGTTTTTGTACATAAGAAGGAGTACTACTCTGCTGTAAAGAAAGATAAATTTGATATATTCACAGTTACATGGGTGGACCTTGAGACAATAATTTTCAATGAAATAAATTGCATACACATTTAAATGCCACAATATTTCTCTGGTGTAAATAACCAAAAGTGGAAATAAGCACTGACATGTATAATGTGTGTTAGAAAATGGGAAGAAAGGGTTCAAATGGAAGAGGAGACAAGAGAGGGGGTTAGAGAAAGGAAAATTGACAAGAAAAAAGTGAAAATAGAAGAGAAAATATAAACATGTTTTTACATAGGATTGAAGGGGATGGGATAAAATAAAATAAGATTTATTAATTTAAAAAAGAATATTTCTCATTCTGTACCTTCTTTCAAAAAATTATCAGTCTTATCTTCTTAATATTTGGAAGTTCTTTGTGCTGCTTTGATAAACAGAATGCAACTGCAGCAATGCTGCCTCTCTTTGGAAATGAAGTCCTGGATGAGGGAAAAGGCTTCTGCATGAGCACCTTGCTTTTAGCAATGCTTGACCTGGGGACCCAACAGCTATGCTGTAAGTTAAGAAGCCGTGCAAGAAGGGCCATGACTGGACATCTGATTGCAGCCTTAGATGCTTGAATCTTTTTTAGCTAATTGAAAACATCAACCATGAGATCTATAAATAAATGAACTTAAAAAAAAATATATTCGTAGTCCTGGAGGCCCAAACTTTGATCTTAGCAAGTTATGTAAGCATCTCTCATTAGTCCATGTCCCTACACAACATAAGGAAGCTTTCTTTGGTTACCAATTCTAGCTTGAGTTGGTCCTCTCCTAGCTTAGAGTTATCTAGGTCAGCATAACCTTTCATCCTTCACAAAGTGCACATCAATAAGCAAAGTTTAATTGACACAGTTTTAAGCCATTGACTTTGTATTAGTTATGTAATGCTACACAACTGCACAAGGCATACTGATCAAAATTTAGCAACATTTATATAAACATCTACTAGTTAGAAGGTAATATAATAGAAGTATGTGATAGGGCAAGAAAGGTAGCTCAGTGGGAACACACTTGACTGGCATTTGCAACATAATGAGCAAAGTAAGAGAAATATGAGGCATTTCATCACCAGATAAACTCAATGTAATGGTAAAAAACCACAAAAATTCTGTCAAATCATATAATCAATGAATATAGCTATCAAAGACCACTATTAGCCAAATCCTATACATTTTTTATCACATCATATCTGAAATATTTTGTCAAATTGTATCCCCGATTTATGCTACTAGATATAAATAATTCATTGATTGTTACTCTGATTGTCATTAGACTCACCGGTTATAGAAATAAAAGAACTGTATACCATTATATCTCTATTGAATTGGAACCTCTAGCCATTAGGATGTATACGCACACACACACACACACACACACACACACACACATACAAACACACACACACACACACACACACACACACACACAAATTCAACATGTAATTCTCAAAAGCAGATGTTGTTGAGACTTACTAGTATATATCAAACCCTCAAGTAAAGTCTTTTTTGTGAAACAGAAAATCATAAGTAGAATGGTTTCATACCTTTAACTCTGGATTTGTTTCTCAAAAGTCTGAATATTCCATTAATTTATTGATATAAAGCAAAAGCTACATAGTAGGAAACAAAAATGTTTTGCAAAAGGAAGGGGGACCAAAAAAATGAGAGAAGAAAGGAAAGGGAAGAAAATAAAATTAAGATGTCTTATATACATGTTTCCACTTCCTATGATAGGAATAATCTTTATGCACTGCAAAAATATACTAATTTCTTTAGAAAGGGGAAAACCTACAGATTATGTATCACAAAATCCACTATATTTGACAAATATATAATCCTTTTCTGTTTCATATTATTGAGTTTACTTTGTATTAGTTCTTAAAAGAGTTCAGTTAAACCCAATGATACTACAACTGCAAAATTAAAGGAATCCTGCCAGTTTCATGCATGAGATTTTCAGAAAGTTAACAGTGTGAGTGTAAAGTGATAACACTTTAGTTGTATTTAGGAGCTATCATAGACCACTATTAGGCAAATCTTATACATTTAGACCTTAGAAAAAAGGTCTCTAGCTAATATGAGTGCTCAGGAAAATTCATATGGGGCAACACCTGGCATTATTTTAAAAATATCAACAATAAAACTTTACAAACAACATAGCATGTTTTTCAAGACAAGGATATCACAGAGCATGTGTTAGCAAGTTATGGCCCACTGGCCAACTAGATCACACTATTTTTCTAAGCAAATTTTAGAGCCAATGGTATAGCTCTGTGGCACAGCACCTGCCTAGGAGGTGTGGGACCCTGAATTTGATCCCTGGTATGAACAATAGTAATAACAAAAATAAGAATAATTTAATACATTTTATTTGACAAATTAGACCCAGTGTTTAATAGTCATTGGAACAGGATAGCCTTTGAAGAGGAAGATTTATGAGATGTGCTTGCCCTGGAAAAGCATGCATTGGAGCAAATAGTGTATCTAAAGTACATATGGTAGGAGTTTAAAAATGTCAGTAGAAAATACAATATTTGATGTCTAGTACATGGAGAATACCAACATCTAAGGTATTATTATACACTGAAGAATTATGCAATTAGAGAAAGGAAGGGTTTTTAGTTTAGGCTTGTTTAGCAACATGAAGCACTGTCTATATGTTAAAATACATGTAGTTGGGCCAGGATTTGAACTCAGTGGTTCTGGCGTCTGCCTGGCAAGGGCAAGGTCCTGAGTTTGATTCCTGTATTACATACCATAGTGTCGAACATGGTGGCTCATGCCTGTAATCCCAGCACTCAGGAGGGAGGGGCAGGAAAACTGTGAGTTCTAGGCTTGTTTGGGCTACACAATTAGGTCAGGGACAGCCTGAATTACAAAGCAAGACTTTGTTAAAAAAAAAAAAAAAAAACAACCTAACAGTTTTTTTTTTTTTTAAATCCTATGGTTTATTCTTTTTTCATAAAGAATAAATTAGATATGTGCTTTAAGACACTGTGGCATGGCCAGTTTCAGCAAGATTCTTCTGTGGCACTGGGGATCTGGTTAAGAAATGCAAGACTGACAAGATATGAGGCACCAACTAAGAAGTAACCTGAAGAAGAGTAGAAACAAAAGCGATGACTAGAGGGAGATCTAGAGACTTTTGGATATAAACATTAGGAAGATACACTGAAGCTTACCTATCTCAATTTTAAAAAATAGTCTGCAAATTTTGACACCCCTCATTTCCAAAGAGCCTAAATACCCTTACCTTGACTAGAGTCCAGAGCTTGAGAAACATTCCAATTAAGAGACTGTTATACAAATGTTTGTATGTGGCTTCCAAGGATAGGTCATAGAAAGCATAGTTTCTACTGCACTCTCTCTCTTTTGGATTTTTCCTTCATTTTCCTCACCCTGCTTCTTCCTCTTCCTTTCCTCTTTCATTTGCTTTTCACTTTTTATTTTCTCTAGAAAAAGGCACACAACATGTTATAAAAAAAAGAAGTAATTCTGGAACTGTTAGGGAGGAAGCAGAATTGAAACTTCCCCTAAACAGCCCACACTAATTTGCCAGCAATGTAAACAAGCTACCTTGGATCGAGATCTAACACTCCTGTTAAAGCTTTCAGTCTCCTGGAGGCTTGCATGACACCTTCACCATAACCTCATAAAAATGTGGAGCCAGAATCCCTCAGCAAAATTGTTTCCAGGTCATGACTCAAAGAAACTGTGAAGAAAACAAATGTTTACTGTTATTTTCAGCCATTGATTATAAAGACAATTTGTTGTGCAGCAGTAGATAATTGTTATATCACTAAGATGGGAAACGTACGAAAAGAAAAATCTTAGGGGGAATAATGGTGAGTGAAATATTTACCATGCTGATTTTGAAGGGTATTTGAGATCATCTCAAGTAGAATTTAGATATTCTCCCTACTCAGTCTGACTTCTGGCAGATACAAATTAAATCAGTATTTCTTAAATATTCCAAACATTTCAACCCTATTTACACGTTCATAAATTTATAGAGATCTACTTGCAACAAATAACTGTTATTCAGCAACTAACTGTTATAAATGTCAAATATTCTAATAAGTTAACTTGCAAACATAAGGCCTCTAGGAAAATGTTTTCTTGCTATTTGGGTTGTTGTTTTTGTGTTGAATATTGAGCCTAGGATCCGTTGCATAGTAGGCAAATGCTGTACTACTTAAATCTATATCCAACCCCATATTCAAACTCTTGGCACAAAACCAAGTTTCTAAGCCAAAAACAAATGTACCTGGATCCCATAAAATAGTTTTTACTAAAAACTAAACTGCAGACACTCTCAGTGAGCCATAGGATATGAAATCTCTTGGTTTGATATTATCTTTCTTAGCTATTCTCAACATATTCAAATGTAGTGTCCACAAGCTAGAATTTTCTTGGAAATTGAATTGATAAGGCCTACAGGATAGTGCAGTGTTCAAATACATGCTTACCAAAGATGGAAAACAACTGTACTGCTGTATTCCTGGGCTCAGTGTTAACTTCTAGCATAAATCTGTCCCAGTGCCATAGTATGCAGGCCAGAAGAATTGCTCTCTGCCATGGTTGAACAAACTAGACTAAAATTTTTTTTAGTTACATGTCAACAGGAAACATATACAGAAAATATACTCTCACAGATCATGAGAGACTGCATTGGAAATTAGAAGCTGAGATGAGCAAATATCTCAAAAGTATCATAGATTAAACAAAATATAATTTACAGTAAAATTTCAAAGATGTCGAATTTACCACACTGAGTTTTCAAAACTTGGATATTTATATCCACTTGTACTGAAGTGATTATCAAGTAGGTAACAAGTCACCACTATGTATCCAGCATCATAGTAAGCAATGAGGGCACAGGTGATAATTACAGATAACTGCCTCTAAACATCTTATGGCCCCATCAAATTGCCATTTTCCTACTCTTAAGCACATTACATTTCAGATTCACAAAATCAAATATACATACACACTCACAATATAAATTTTTGAAAAGCTTCATTCCTCTCTGTGTCAGACAAAATGAGTTCTTTCTTCCCTTGACACGCACAAATCATTCTGGTCTGTTTAGAACAGTTGCTGTATACAGCTTCATCTGTCTTCAAACGTTCACACTTAGCCAATCAACTCCTTACAACAGTACATTTTTCTTCGCTTTAGACTGATTTACTCTTTAAAAAATCCTACATAATATTTAACAGTTTACAGAAGGACCTCTCCAGGTGCAGCTGACACCGTGGTTTGGGGCAGGGGACTAGTAAGCAGGATTTGCTGATTCGGTAGACCCTGAAGTATTGGGCACACTTTAATATTAAATATCAAATAGAAATCAACTTTTTTTTTTACCATAGTAAAGAATGTATGCAGTAAGCAAGGGGAGTATTAGCATGATTTCAATTACACATGGTCAAACAAGACTATAGGAATCTTATCCTCAAAAGTCTTATGATGCTAACAGAGCATACTTCACCCCAAGATGTATTATTGTGTTAAAAGTCATTCATCTGATTTGAAATTAATTAAAGCAGTAACAAAATGTTCTTAATGTCATTCTGAAGCTCTGAAAGTCTGTTTCCAAGAAGCTAGGTATGGGGGATGTTTGTGAATAGTCCACAGGGTAAAGAAGTGACAGCTTCATAATCTGCTCAAATAAAACTCCTGTGAGATTGAATCATCTCAGGCCACAATATCTGTACTGCAGGTTTCTCTCTTTTACAATTCACCCTCCCTTCCCCCAATACCACCAATATACACAATAGCACAACATAGAATTTTGGTTGGATTGCAAAATGGTTGAAAGTCCAAATCCATAGATAGCAAATAGCAAAGGCAATCATCCCTAATAGCCCTCAAACATGCCAAATGGAAAGTTCTTTTGAAAGACCTACATGAGAGTGATTTTTTAAGCGTTTGTGTTCTGACAGAATTGTTTTTATGATTGTACACCCAATTTCCTCTAAAAGACTCTCCCGAGGTCTTTTTAGAAGACTAGAGGAAAGTGAACAAAGAGTTATTGTAGTTTATTAGGGAAAAAATATTTAAAGGATCTCAAAAAGAGGAGATTTTCTTATTGAAAGGGTAAAAGTTTAAAACAAAACCTCCAGAATATGTATAGAGTACAAAGGCTTTTTGTTTTGCTCTCAGGAAAAGAAATTATTTTAGGCTATACAATCAAAATTTTCTTGGGCACTATAATGCGGTTGATTACAATTTATATTTGAATTTGTTTTCCATAGGTGTGTTATAAATATGCACCTTAAAAAGCTATAAATTTTCTGAAAACAGAAGCCATACTTGTTTGTACATCTGGTTATTTTAAAAATATTTCATGTTCTGGAGAGGTGCTATGACTTATTCTCAATATATGCAAAGAAAGAACAAATATGAAAAAAAATATTTGTTTGCATTTTATGCTTAAATAAGCCATGAAGAACCATATTTTGAAACTTCTGATGGAGACAAAGAACTAAAAGGAAACTTTCTAAATAATAATGTAAGTATCACTGGATTATGCAGTAAGACTGTGAAGCCACAGTAGAATCCTATAAATGCTAATATTTGTTGTCATATAGCAATGAATAATGCTTGTTTTAATCACTTACCAGCCTTACTTTTGGTAGAACTTCAGTTTGGGAATGATTTTGAGCTACAGAACAAAGCCACACCCTCATTAATTCATAACTGCTTTCTAACTGATCCCTGTACGTTACTTACATAAATTGATTTTACTTTATTAGCCTCATTAGCAATGAAATAGGCACATTTAATCATACAATATTAAACATGGTGGAATTTGGGATTTTTTTTTTCAGTTTTAGAGGAGATGAACAATCTTGCAAAGCTGAAATATTTTATGTAATGTAAGATACATAACGTCTTTGAATTATACTTTATTATGTTTGTATACAGAATAAGTAGGCTCTTCTAACACAGAATATATGAAGTAGAAAAGAGAGTAAACAGTTATCAAACAGGATGGCATAAAATAAGTTGAGGAACTGATGTCCCATTTTAACTGATGTCCCATTCTAATTTTGGTGCAGAAAATCTTGAGTAGAACAAGGATTCACAAGCTTATTTAACAAAGCCATTAAAAGGAAAGTCTATTACTGCTGACCAGCTGTCTCAGTTCATTTTCTGTGGCTAATAACACAATCAACATACTAGGCTGATTATAGAGAAGAGAGGTTTATTTTGGTTCATGGCTCTGTGCTAAAGTGAAGGGGGGAAATTTGGTAATAGTATTCTTTCTAATAGAGTCCCAGGATAGTGCCTGGCATCACATGGCAGAGGACAGAGGGAACATGAGAAATATACCAAATGGCAAGTTGGAATGAAAGAATAAGGAAGGCTGCACTATGTAGGATGTGTATATCATCCTACCTGCTATATTTTTCAAATAACAATGGATTCCAAAACTTTTTACTGCCTGCTTGAACCTCTCAGTTTAGGTTACAAGAGTAAGTCTTAAAAGGGCAGATATGCATATGCATTTATATGATATTATTTAATTTCATACTACTATTATTTAATTTCAAAGTATCCGAGGGAGTAAATATCAGTATGTTCATTTCCCCCATATTGAGAGAAGTTAGGTTAATTAATCTAGATCCAAGTCTTACAAAATAATTCAATTTGTACCTGTGATTTCAGCATATCATTGCTAAAACCCTCACAATCCACAAGGGAGAATGATATAAGTTCACAATACAGTATAAAACCATAACATATATGACAGACTAACAGAATGCAGATTATATTTTCAGACATGGATTTGGACATACAAAGATAAAAGTTTTATGTGAAATTTAATATGTTCTCTGTTAATATCCCCATATATTGTTATTGAACTTACAATACTTATGGTAGGAATAACAGTTATGCAAACTTACAATGTTTTTACTTATAATCATGATGTGTATATTTAATGTACCAATAAAGATAATTAAAAAAAGAAAAAAAAGGAAAATATTTAAAAGAAAATACAAAAAAAAAATTTTAATCTCCAATTTGATCTTCCATTTTGTTTCATATTTTATTTCACTATGTATAGTATGAAAGTCATTCAGAAAATTTCAAGCATGTTGAATTCTTTTTGTCTATTAAATCTAATCTCTGAGACATCCTCAGGTAAATGTTAAACTCATGCTTTAAGGAGAAATAGAAGGTTTATTCAAATAGTACTGAATCATAGCTAAGGAATAATGTCTGCCTTTAAAGCCCAAATTGTCTCTTTCTTATAAGTCTAATGATGGCTCTGACTCTGAATGTAACTCTTCCAAGTTAGTGTTTGGTGATCCAAATTCCTGTTTGTAGTTAGCTAATTATATCCTCATCTTATCCTTGGTTGGCCTGTTCCACCAAGGAATATTGGAGAGCTTCCTGTCCACTTGTCAGGAGAACTGTTTTCAACCCTCTACTACATATATGTTCTCTGACACTGTTTTTATTCTGTGACTAATAAACTAGGGTAATTCCTAGGGCTTTGTTATGAACTTTATCATTTCTTCATTTGGAAAGAGGTCAGATTTTTAGAAAATCCTGGTCTCCAAATTTAAGCATTGTAAAATATCGGTGTATTCTCTTCTCACAAGCTGTGGGTGATGGTATTTATTGGGGAGGGAAAGAAGTAGGAAGCTGCTCCTCATTTCAGAACATTCCATTTTCTTCTTATCTCCTTGTTTATTCAGATCTTTGAAATTAAACAATAGAAGTGTGCCATCATTGTGTGTGTGTGTGTGTGTGTGTGTGTGTGTGTGTGTGTGTGTGTGTTCATCATTCTGACAATTCTACTTTCATTCTTGGAGCGGTAATGAAACCCCAATAGGAAGCATTCGTGGGATTAAAAGGAGTGTGTAAAAGAATAAGCACTCAGAGTCAGGTACTTCTACTAACTTTTTATTTAAAAACTCAAGGTTTATGCTCAGTCACAAGTATAGATATATATGAATTTTAAATCAAATTCCATTTCAAAATGAGATATAACA
Source organism: Petromus typicus (assembly GCA_004026965.1). Lineage (NCBI taxonomy): Eukaryota > Metazoa > Chordata > Mammalia > Rodentia > Petromuridae > Petromus > Petromus typicus. Next base: position 6,311 of record PVIR01009323.1, on the reverse strand, counting down.
TTACAAAAAGCTGAATGAAAACAAAACAATATTTAGTGAGCTATGTAAATGTTTCCAGGTATTTAGTAGCATGTACACATTAATAATGGACAAATTTATTTCCAATCTGAGGACTCTAGGGAGTATGTGCATTAATTATATGCAACAGATTATTTTTCATTTGTAGACACAAATAGATTCTTAAAGAACCAGAAAAATAAGCAAAATGAAGACTATTTTAATAACAAAAGTTGTCACATTTTTCTCTTATACTGCTTATTATTCTACCTGATCATTACCTTTAATTTTAAATTGGCTCTTAATTACTTTAATGTAATAATTACATAATTATAGAATTATGATACTGGAGGTTTCTCTATAAACCAGAATTATTTGTACTTGCTTAAGTTTTCATTATTATTTATTCTAGGTATAAGAAAGAGGAGTTCCAAAGTGCATAAATTTTATTTTATTTTATAAATTAAAATTTAAAATGTTAGATATTATGGCAGCCTCCAATAGGACATATATCTGAGAAGGTCAATAAAATGGGGTTGATTTAATCCTTTGCATCCTACCTAAAATGTTTGCTGAAATTTGTAATAGATACCTTGACAAACATACATGGTCTTTCCTTTTGTGAGAACTGCAATCTTTTAAAGTGACATATAGCATTTTTAAAGGCAAAGAATTTTATGCCATAATCAATTACTTAGCTACAGCATTAAAATGGTTATTTATAAATTGCTTAATATGGTTACCTTATTTAATGGTTATTTTCATTATTTATTCAATTAATGTTGTAAACACAGTATTGATTCAAAGAGTAATGCCTTTCATAAAATATATCTGTCCATAAAATTGAGCAGTAAAAGTTGAAATATAAAAACTCCTAGACTGGTTTCATCAACCCTGCAGAGGTGTTTGTAAATCTTTATAATTCTGTGTTGTAGACATAGGGAACATTTAAACATTAGTTGCACATATTCGCCAACACCATCATCCTTAGCGATAATCATCTTAAAGAAATTTCTTTAACTCTATACTTTTTAGAAAAAAATATTTAATTTAGAAGTCTTTCTACCTGTTTAATAATTTCTTATATGAAGAATAAGCATACTAAATTGCAACTTTTAAAATAATTTTAAGAAATGTGCACATTTGTGAATGTAGAGAAGGACAATCAATAAAATTGCCAAATATAATGTACAATCAACTAATTTAGCATTTTTGCACTTTACACACATCCTGTGATTCCTACACATAATCTAAAGCAGTTGTTCAAATTGCTTATTTAATGATACGTTATCATTCTTCTTTTCTTCCAGGGAATGAAGTTTCATTCTTAACACAATTAGTTTGTGTATTGAAATCACCACAAAAGGACCCTAATGAACAAATATACACCTGTATTTGTTTGTCCTGTAAGGGATTTGCAGTGCTTACAAAATTTGAATCACCCTCAAAATGTCTCCTGAATAAATCCATGTCTTCATTCCCACAACTCACTTAAGTCTTGACCCTCTTAACTTATTTTCTCTATGCTGTGATGGTCACCTTATTGGACTCCCCAACCAATCAATACTACACACTCCTGCTAGACTTATTACCATTCTCCTGTTGTAAAACATTCATTTCCTATTGCCTGGAATAAATGCCAATTACTTAGCCTAGCATTTAAAGCTTCCTATTATTTGACCCCAACCTATATTTCAGCTTTCCTCTTCCCTTACATGCCCTAACTCCCGAGTCATATTCAGCTATCTATCTGTCATTCCCTGCTTGCCCAATGTGTCTTTCATATTGATCTCCACTCCAGTATTCTCCTTCATCTGAAATTATGTAGTAGACCCATTCATAAGTCAGAAAAAAATCTCATGTCTTTGTACACCATTTACAGATGTCACTTTAGAATTCATCTCCTCTCCTTACTGCCATGTTAGTTCAAATGCTAATCATAGCACATATTACAATCTTCCACTACATTTATATATTGTTTTCTGTTTCTAGCATAACAGAATACAAAGGTAAAAATGGCAAGATTTCATTTTGTTTCTGTTAATCCACAGTGACTTCAACAAATATCTATTGATTAAACTGATTTGAATGAAAATGTGGGCAACTCACCCAAATGGCATCATGCATTTTCTTAGTTATAATGACAAATTACTATATGATTCTTTCTTGATAATGCAGGAAAATATTTATTGACATTATTGTATTGGGTTATATTATCCTTAGCACCCTTTTAAAAAGTTTAAGAGGTTTGTCCCTAGGGAAATTGACTCCAAACAACAGACACTGGAATCAGAAAGCTATTAGCATCTAACATTTCTTGTCATTTCTAGTTCCTGTTTCTAAAATTCCATCACAAAATTTAACTTTTTCTGTCCAAAAGAATCAACTCCTTTCAGTTTGCTCAAGAGAAGTAGAATTTGGTATTTATATGTTTGTGTTTATCACGATGCACACAGTCACACTGGTAGGCCAGGGGCACTGGGCTGGGGCAGCAATGTTGAGAGTTAGGGACAGTAGCCTCTGTGTGGCTCCTTCCCGCACCCGCCTTCATGTGCACAGAAACAGAGGGGCACTTTCTTTCTCCTGCTTGGTGCCTTCAGATCAGGAGCCTGGCTATTATAGCTCTCTTCTCAATACAAGTGGAAATTGTTTTGCTGCTGTTCTGTTAGATGAAAGGTCACAGGGCATTAACCACGGGAGCCCTCCGGGGATGCACAATACAGCAAGGGCCAACATTCAATGCCAGCTCCAAGAACAGGAATTTGATTTCCTATGGGAACTTCCAGTTCTGTTCTGTTCTTACAATTATGTTCCCTGCCCTCTCCAAAGTTATCATTTCTCTTGGATTGAGTAATAGTTACTGTTCCTTTTTGCTTCTCCTTCTGTGCTATTTCAGGCAACCTTGGTTTTTGCAAGTGGACATTTCCTTCACTATTCAAAAGTTCATAGATTTACTGACTTTATCTGAGCTAGTCAATAATACAACAATAATAGATTTGCTTTAGAAGTTTCACGACATTTGTACTTCAGGTATATTTTCAGAATTTTTCTCATGAATAAAGATTGTTCCAGGTCTGATTTGGAAGGATATGAAGAATTTTCAGAGGGAAAAATAGAAATACACTCTTATCTTTCAGTTTCTATTCTTCCAGGAGCTCATTTCATATATATGTTCCAGGAGGAAGTTTTTCCAGAGCATTTATGCAGTCATGGATTGAGGTTAGGCATTGCTTCTCCACTTCATAGAAGATTATGAGCCCACGAATCTAGAAATCTGATTTTGGTCTGCTGTTGTTCCACCAGAAATGAAATAAATTACTGCCATCTGAACCTCAGTTGCCCTCTTTGTCAAATAGTGAGAATTTCTGGCTTTATCTCTCATGGGACTGATGGAATATTTAATCATGATTGCCAAAGAAAAAGAGTGAAAATCTATTGAATATAAAAACTAGGTGTACTTAGCAAACTTACTTAATAAATTATAAAGAGTACATGAGAACAATTTTGCTTACTGACTGTGGTTGTCCCCTGGAGTCCTGGCAATACTGGGTCATGTACAAGATGAATAGCACTCAGTTATCACTTTCCTTCCTTGCTGAGCTAAACTTCCCTCTCAAAGGACTTTGTAGCAGCCTTCTCCTATAGTGACCAAGTTAAATTTTTGCTGTTAGCCATAAAATGGACTTTAAACATATACACTGAATTCAGCAAATATAGGAACATTCCTGGAAATTCATCCAAAATACTTTTGCTGTCACATTCCTCTAGGACCAACGACTCTCACATTGTTTTAAATCTTCTGTCTTAAGGCTGTGGTTAGTTAAAGCTTATATATCATTCAGAATGGAAGGGTAGAGAACAAAGATGTATTTTCACATGCTCTTAGTTGGTTTGATTTCTTTTTGGAAAATTATAATGAGAAAAAAATCTGTGAAAGCTTGAAGGATATCATGTATTGTGTAAGTAAAGAATCCTCATATTTGGGCAGGGAATTTAACTCATTGGCACCACTGCCTGCTTTGCAAGCACATGGTCCTGAGTTCAATCCCTAGTAACACAAAAATAAAAAATAAAATCTTCATATGTAAGGAAAGTCTATTATCCCACTGAGTAACCTTGATAAGAGGAAACAAGAGGTTTTCCCTGTCACTTGGTAATGTCAGAACTGGAGCAGCAACAGTAAGTAAATAAAACAAACAACAATAATTAAATAAAAATTTCCCAATAAACACAATCATGTCTTTTCCCTAAATCCTCATCAGTTATAACAGTGAAATCACGAGAACATGCATCGGATCTCAAACTATCCTGGAGAGTAGGTAATTGACATGACATATTGGTTCCACTGTACAGAAAATGGCAAAGATTTGTCTTTCTGTGTAAAATTCATTTCTCAACAAATAGCTGGTAGAGAATACATAGTATTACTGTGATTGATGTTATACAATTTTTCATTTAAATACAAAAATCACAAAACTATAACAAAGACCATTGAGCCTAACAGAAAAAAATTTAAAGCAAGACAAGTTTATCGTAGATACTTAAGAATCACAGCTAATGAAAGTTAAAGTTAGAAGTGCTCATCTTCACACTCTTTCTGTAACATCACTATTTCTATACTAACAGCATATATTGAAAGAGTGCTGATCCCATTATATAGTAAAACTGAAGCTGTAGTGGTCTACTCAGTGCTACTCAAGAATTCTAATTGCCTTCCTAAATTACTTTATTATCCATGCTGAGAATTACTATTCTGAAGTTTTTCACTATTTGCAAATCACAAATCTCTAATTTCATGGGCATCACCAAGAGTAAGGCAGAAGAAATAGATAAGTAAATCTTGGAACCTTTTCTTGTTACTGCTATTTGTTTGTCTCATTTACTTTCCAGGCACTAAGTAAATTCTATCACTTCTGATTTGGCGAGATTACTTCGTCTTTTCTGTTTTGTTCCCACGATTGTCTCTGAGGTTTCTTTGCTCCCAAACAGAGTCTCCTCTAATTTGTCTTTCACTCTCACTCCATGTTAGCTTCCTTAAAACCACAGCTATATCATCCCCTTTACTTCTCAGTTTTTCTTTAACAGCTGTCTGTTGCCAAAAAAATAAATCTCTGCTCTGGTTTTGAAGATCTCTTCTCTAAACCTTGGCGTGGATCCCAACCTCATTTCCCTCTCTAGTCCTCAGTACATCTTAGCCAATAATTCTCCCACACAGTGGCCACTTAATCACACTGGACTGTGTCTGGAAAATTTCCACAATTCTTACTTTGAAAGACTTGAAGGCTCGTCTTCTAGACTCAGCTTCTTCTCTATGGAACCTTTTCTCTTTTTTCTTATGAAAGAGGTCCTAGTTTATAAGAAAACTCAACTATTCTCTTCTGAAGATCAATTATAAAAAAATTAGATATATTCAAATAACAATCCTAGAATAATTTCAATTTTATTTACTCAATTTCCCATTTGTTTTGTTTCCTATTAACAAGAATTTTTCTGATAAGATATATTCAGTAGCATTTGTAAATTCTATGATATGTAGATTTTTTATATAGAAGCACATTAGCAGATGAGAAAAGTTTATATGAATTATAATATTGGTACTCTCCTCAATTTATATATCAAAGTTCAGAAAATAAGTCCACATTCCTATGGACAACAGTATCAAAACCATTAGCAAAAAATAGAGTAGACTTAGAAGATGGGAAAAATATTCTACATTTTATTTCTAGAAATATCTAAGTTTGAATCAATGCTTTCTAATTTCTGGAGCCTGTAACCATAAGCAAATTACTGAAAATCACAAACCTAAGGATAATCATTTGTAAAATTATAAAATAATACTTAACCTGAAGGATTGTAATATGATTAAATCACATAATTTATGTACAATGTTTTCTACAGTGTTCACAATATAATGAGCATGAAAATGAGGAAAAATAACTTTTAAAAGTACTGCTATTAAAAAGTCATGTATGCCCCCATGCTCATAGTAGCTCAGTTTCTGATAGTTAAATCTTGGGAAAAACTCAAATGTCCATCTACTGGAGACTGAATAAAGAAGATGTGGTTCTTTTATAGAATGGAATATTTCTGTGTCATTAAAAATAATAAGATTGGCGTGGAGACTGGATAAAAAAGCTGTGGTTCTTCTACAGAATGGAGTACTACTCTGCCATAAAAAATGATAAGTTTGAATCATTTCTACTTAAATGGACATACCTTGAGGATATCCTCATAAGTGAAATAAATAGGTCACAGATAGATACATATCGCATCTTTTCTCTGGTATGAGAAAATGAAGATGTAAATGAGTCCTA
>PVIR01009322.1:0-53640 GCA_004026965.1 Petromus typicus | reverse complement strand
AAAAAAAAATCTGTGTTCAGAGCAGCACTGCTTCAAGCAAGAGTAAATAATGTAAAAAGCAAAAGACATGGAGCCAAAGCTCTCACAACATTGGTCAATTTATCACCAGATTTATCTATCAGAGTCGAAAGTAACTTTAACACTGTCATGCTGTTTTACAAATGTGGAAACTGAAACCCAATTTCAGGACACTTGATAGTGGCTTCTCATGAGGTTCAGAGATTTAACCTTGTCCTGGGAACGTAGCTCAGTGGTGCTGCACCTGCCTGGCAAGTGCAAAGCCCTGAGTGCAATTCCCAGTCCAAAAAAAAAAAAAGTATTTTAATCTTTACATTCACATGGCTACCTTTACATATTTTGGTGAAATACATAAGGTCAATCTTCTATTAAATATTATCACCATCTAAAACATTGTTTCCCTGGAATATGAGATCTGCTTACATCCTGTGTGATTATGTTAACCTAAAATATGGTCTGATTAACCAGAGATGCAGAAATACAAATAGTAGCCCCAAATCCTAGTCTTACAACAAAGCAGTCATGTGACCTTGGGTAAATTTCTGAGACTCAATTTTACTACCCATAAAAACCATGAAAATAATTTTAGGATAAAGACTACTGTACAAAGATAAATGAGCTCCTATAGATAATGCACCTGTTACAGACAATGGGTCCTATGACTGGTAGCACATACCATATTTTAAATTCCAAGTAAGAAATGCTATATGTATACCTCAAAATTATTTGGCTCATTTTTTAACTCTATGACTAGAGCTGCTAAAATATAATTAAATTAAATGTCAATTATTTAATAATTAAACTATCAATCTATAAAAACATTTCTTGAGTTCACCCTATGTTGGATATTATGATAACACAGAAAGACTGTAGCATTCAGTCCTGGTCCTAAAAAAAAAAATTCATAGTGATCACAAAAGTCTCTGTGTCATCAAGTACTAATCTGTGTAGCCAAAAAGTATTAGAAGAAAGAGAAGAGATAAACCTTGGTGAAAATCAGAAGGCACAAGCTGGACTCAATGGAAGAGGAAAGAATGAAGATGGTGATGAAGATAACAGGAGAAAGTTTCCACAGAGGAGCCCTGGGCAAAACGGGAAATTATGCAAGAGAATCAGATTCAAATCTGCCCGAGGGGCACCAAATGAGTGAACTATTCATAATCACAGTGCATCCGTGTAATTCCTTTTCCAGATAACAATGTGTATGTTTCTTCACTCTTTTATGAAGCAGTTGAAAACTGAGCTTTTTTAATGAGAGATAGTAGGTAAGAACTATATTCAAAACAGTGTGTTTAGTAATTAGCACCAAAACCCCAAATCATGCATCACATTCATTTAACCTACTTTTTACTAGTGTTAACTATACCTTTCACTTAAAGTTCACTTTCTAAAAGAGAATTCATTTTCAGCTTCCAGTCTCTTAGAAATTATTTCACAGGAGTAAAAAAAAAGAAAGGGAGGAAGAGAGAGGTAAAGATAGAGACAGAAAGAGACAGACAGAGAGAAAGAGAGGTGCAAGGGCCAACGTTCATTTCTCATCTAATTAGTTAAATAGTGATAAGGCCAAGAAAGTGTCACTTGTTCTCCAAGAAACTGGGCCTTTTGGACAAGAAGTTTCACAGTCCTGCAGGGATTTGCCACTGGTGGACAGCAGAGTAACATCCAATAGACCTCACTCCCTAACTTGCTGACTTTAATATAATCTTGGGTCAAAACTGCCTGGCACTGTTGTTTCTCTCTGAGCGCTAAGAACAGAGCTGAAGGATCGTCAGGGAGAATTTGTTTCAGAATTTGTACCAGAATTTGTGGCTGGTAGACAAATATTGTATTAAATTTGCATAGCAGCTTCCTGATCATTTTCAAGTCTCCTTATCAAGACCCTCATAAATACAGTAGCAAAAACCCCTGACTTGCGGACGACATTGGACAGCAGTAGCAAGAGATATGCTATAGAAAATGAGGGCAGACTGGCCGACCAGGGAAGAAGGCCTAAAATAACACACCATTCTCTTCCCCGCTGGGGCTCTTGTGGACTTGAAACTTCAGAGCAAAACAAACACAAAGAGCAGAGTCCCCAACAGAGGAGTCTTAGCCATCGCGGCAGGACATTTACCCCGCCCCATATACCCCCAGCTTTATCCCGGGTTAGGCCCGGCCAGATGCGGTGCCTGACAAACTCGGCCTGCCTCGGTCTCTTCGCTCCTAGCCCTCAGAACTAGCAGACACAGACCCGCCAGGGACGCGCCGCCCTCTCCGCGGCCGCTCCCCTCCCCCTGACGCTGTCCAGGCTTTGCCCAAGGGGAAAGGTTGCGGCGCGGTCGCAAGGCGCGGGAGGGGTCTGGCGGTGATTGATGGGAAATGGAAGATGAATAAAAGTACTGTCTGGGGACCGCGGAGACCCATTCCCTCGGGGTTTCTCCAGCGCCAGGCCCGCCCGCCCCGGGAGGTGGACTGCGCTTGGGGCCCGAGCCGCATGCGCTCTGCGCCCCAACCCAGGGTCCGTGCGGGTCCCCTGAGCTCAGCGTCTCACCCCCAAGGTAAACGGTCTAGCTTGGCTTCAGAGGAAAACCAGTGACCGATGCTTGTTTTGGGCCCTCAGTTTGACTGACTGACTGCTCTGGAAAAAGTTTCTTTGTAAAGTAAATCAGTAAGCAATAAATGCCACAAATGTAAATGAAGTTGCATAAAGGAGACGAGTGTGGGAAGCCACTTAGAGGGGACAGAAGCTTCCCAGTTAATGTGGATATTTCCCTAAATCAGAGTTGAGGTGACAAGTCTACGATTCCCCGAGTCCTCCGTGCACCGATAGGAGCCCCGACTCTGGCCGCCGCGGGGAGATCTGAGTCCCCGGCCCTGGGTGACACGGTTCTCTGGCCAGGCAAAAGGCGGAGACTGGCACCGCCTTGGCCGCTAGACCATGGGACTCCACAGTCTTTAAGCTCAGCTGAGGCCAGTGTCCCACCGCGCACCCCGCGAGTTGAGAGAAGGGCTCGGATCTCCCCGCGGGGAGACACACCCCTTGCAGAGGCCCCGCCCCGCCCCGAGGGCCACCTACCCCCTGGCGGGAAGTCGGGGAAGGGGGAAGCAAACCCCGGAGAGGGCTCGGGAGGGGCCTGAGCGCGGGCGGTGACGCACCCGAGGCTCCCCCTGGCGCGCGAACTTAAGTTACTTTGCGGGCGGGTGGCGGCGACTCGCGGAGCTCTGCGCTGCAGTCTGCAGAGGAGCGGCCCGGAGGCTAACCGCGCTGTCCCGTCTTGGTTTCCCTGCGGGTCTCCAGAGAGAGCACAGCGGAGCAGCCGCCCGACACCCGCTGGCGCAAGCAGCGACATGCAGCCGCCGCCGCGTCTGTGCGGACTCGCCCTGGTGTCGCTGGCTCTTGCCTGCAGCTCGGCGGGGGTGTGGGGAGAGGAAAGAGGGCTCCGGCCTGCCCGGGCCACTTCAGCTCTGCTGGAGCCCCGAGAGACAACAACGCCATCCACTAAGACCTTCTGGCCAAGAAGTTTCAACTCCAGTTGGCCAGAGTCCGTGGCACCTGCGCAGGTACCTGAGGGAGGGAAGGCGGCTAGGGGGCCGCCTCGTCCCCGCTCCGCCCCACCGTGCCACGGAAACATCGAAATCAAGGAGACTTTCAAATACATCAACACCATTGTGTCCTGCTTGGTGTTCGTGCTCGGCATCATCGGGAACTCCACTCTGCTGAGAATCATCTATAAGAACAAGTGCATGCGAAACGGCCCCAACATCTTGATCGCCAGCCTGGCTCTGGGAGACTTGCTGCATATCGTCATTGACATCCCGGTCAATGTCTACAAGGTAGGCTGCGTTATCCCGGCGGGCTTATGGGAGGGGCCTGGCCGGAAAGGGGGAGATGCGACTGTCTTCAGAAGGGTTTCCTCAAGAATCTTCTTCCCTTCCTAAAAGTGATGGGAACCAAATTCCCTTCAGGTCTTCAGTAACTCTCTGTTAAGCTGGGGACAAATGTGATCTTCTGACCAGCAGTATGCCTTGCATTAGGAATTTGCTAGAAATTAAGGTTTTTATGTTTCCATGCCAGGCCCAATGAAACTCTAATTTATATATTTTTTAAAGCCCTGTATGTGGTTATGGTGAACTGTTTGAGAATCATTGGTCCTAAAGTCCAACCAATGAAGAATATTCTCTATTCAAAGTGTAGTTCACAGACTTGTAGCAGTGCCATCCCGCAGGCTTGATAGGAAGGCAGGTCTACCCCAGACTTCCTACCACAGAGTCAGCATCTGTGATGCACAGGCCATTCCGGTGTGTGCTAACTTTGGGAACAAAGTTCCTAACACTGTCTTGGAAGTAGAAGCAGGGGTAGGTTTGGGGAAATAAATAGCCTGGAAGAAAGAGGATCCAGAATAGTGAGTAGGAAAAACAGCCCAGCTGCTGAGTGTGAGTTCGGTTACTCTCCCAATGAATCCTGGCAGTGGTTTGAGCGCTGGGGTAAATGTTATTTCCTTTACTCTTTCCAGTAACCCAGAAGTAGATCTCTACAGCTTTTATAGGTAACTAGGATGCTCAAGGCCTTCCAATTGGTAAGAGCTAGAGCTGGGGGTCAGGCCTAAAGCTGTCAGGTTCCGAAGTGTACAGTGTATGCCTGCAACTCAGAGGAAACACGCAGGACATAAAGCACCCATTGTGGGACTCTGGGTTGTTTGGCAACTCTGAATACATCCCAACCCCTCCGGGTCTTGGTTCCCTCAACTCTACAATAAAGTTTGGAGGCTGTGCACTGAGAACATCTGGTGTTATGAAAAGTAGCTGGAGAGAAAGAGCTGGACAGCGTTAAAGTGCTATGCAGACATTTAAGACTCTGCTTCCCAACAGTCAGCAGTGACAGTAAGTCACACATAAAAGCATAGCCATGCGTAAGGGAGGGAGAAAGCACTTGGAGGATTTGTGCGCAAGTGCTAAGGCAAATATGGGATGTAGGCTTGGGAAAGGTCGTGGGGGGCTCCAAGCTCTGTGCCACGTCTAGTTATCTTAGGACACACTTCCATGTCTTCCTTCTTAAATCTCTGGAAATTCTAAGACAAATGCCACGTTTTAAGGAATTCCAGACATTTCTGAGGTATAGGGATGAGACAGATTAGGATTTAGGTTTGTAAGGAAACACTCCTAGAACTGGGGAAGAAATAGAAGAAATTGTACAATCCTGGACAGCAGTTCCTTCTGAAGATCTCTGAGGATGTGCTTTAAAAAAGAAGTATGGACTAAATAGGAGTCTCTGTCAGGTAGTCACAACTCCAACAGGGTAAGAAAGAACCCACCTGCTTCCTAAAGAGGCCTACAGACTCTTTGCCCTGCCCAGGTAATTTGGCAAAGACTTTTCAGTTCTTCCAAAGTGGAGCCCCTGGTCACCCTACCCTGTGAGAAACCTCACTGAATCAACCAGAAACTGAAGCGCTGTGTGGAAGGAAGACAGGGCTGAGAACATTTTCTTTTGCTTTGTTCCTCCAGATGAGATGCAAATCAGTTGTTTCAGGACCCTGGAAGAGACTTCTGGTCTTATCACATGAGTATTTTCCATAGACTAGAGACTATCCGACTGAGCACACAGGTTTCCTTTCTTTTCAGAGTCATTTATTATTGTTTCCCTAGGAAGTTACATCCTTTTCCTTGAAACCATCTGCTAAAGCTGTGTTTTTACTTCTGAAATAAAATAATATGTCATTATAAATCCAACAACCTAGACATTTGCACTGGTCACAGACAAATCCATCACATAAAATTAGGTCCCATTGCTAGGTTCGCTAAGATGGAATCCTGCATCGTTTCCTTTGGTGTAAGGCAATAATACTGGCTACCATATATTGCGCACAAGGTACTTACTTCATTTCATTAACTCGCTGCATCCTAGGAAGGAGGAATTGCTGTCATTCCTGTTTTAGATCTAGGAAAAGTACACACTGAATATAGAGTATTTTGCTCAGTTTCCTGCTCAGAAGACTGAGGCAGGAGATTCACAAGTTCAAGCACTCCCTGGACAATTTAAGTAACTTCATAATACCTTGTCTCAAGGTTTTAAAGGAGGCTGAGGATTCAGCTTAGTGAATAGGCCCTGGGTTCAATCTCCAGCACCACACAAAAAAAATTTCTAAATAGTCAGAATGTTGTGGTCACTACAGGGTATTTTAAGTGAATTATGAATGCCATTAAATCAGTTGTGAATGTCTAATGTGAGACATTTGGATCCTTAAATAAGCTATTTCTGATTTTTTTGGCAAAGAGTTAAAACTGTCCTTAAGAATCCAATATACACAATTTCTAGGGGTTCATAGAATCCTTCCATTCTTTGGGCAATACACTCAAGGGGCCAAAAAATGTCCATTTGAATCTACAACATTAACTTTGAGCTTGCTCAATGCAGAGTTCAATACAACTGATCAGCCAAGGATGACATAGCTCTCACTGGAGGCCTCGGCCCTTGATGTGACTGCAAAGTGTGGCAAAACTTCACACAGAGTGCTGTTGGGGGGCACAGGTAACTGTGGGGAACGCACCTGCGCTTCCCAGCCTCCTCCAGAGCTGGGCTTCAAAACTCTCCTGCACAAGCAATCACTTCCTGGCCTCCTAGGTTGGGAGTCCACGCTGAAAGCCAGGGAGGGGTCTCAGGACACGGACTAAACTGAGGCTACTGAAGCACTTCGGATACTCAAGTAAACTTGCTGAGCATAATAAGTTTTATTTACCCTCCATGTGAGCACACATAAGGTTATGTCTCCATTACACAGCAGAAAACAGATGAAAAGTGAGTAATTCAACCATTCAAAGTGGATATATAAAATACATATGGACATAGATGTATGCATATACATGTAGAAGACATTAAATTTTCTATGAGGTGACAGATACATTAGTAGACAAATGAGTACCACCTCACGTAGGCCTCATATGTAGTCAGCAATCAAGGCTTGTAAAAGGCATGTGTATTCAAATGAGGAAAATTTTATGTTTTGAATGTTCTTTTGTAGCTATTCTCATACAAAAATGACCTCAAACAACATTTGGTGGTACAGCTTTGTACACAGGAAAGGCTATATCTAAAGGGTAACTTTCCAGTACTAGAATTACTAAATCAAAGGTTGTATGCATCTATAATTTTGATGTATATTGCTACACTACACTTCAGACTTATTTTGTATTCTTAGTTCTAAACATTGTCTTATACAACATTTCCTAATAGATACACACATTAACATATACCTCTTATCTGTCTACGAGACACTATGCCCAATATTTACATGGTCTACACATCTGAACCAGAAGCTAAAGTTGAAATATCTGTGGAGTGAATCTCTTCTTATTTGCACGCTCTTTCGTTTCTCCTTCCATCTGTTAACATGTGGGAGTCTTCTAGGTACATGTTGAACATGAAGTCTGTTATCTAGATATTAACCAGCAGCAACACAGAAGTCAAAGCCATGAAGGAAACCAAAAGCGAAGCGTACTGTGCCTAGTAGGAACTTTTGTGTTGTTGGCAGCTGTTTAGTTGATTTGGCTTGGTTTGGTCCGGTGGAGATATCTGTAAATACCGGGTGAAAGGTTGTAAAAAAATTAAAATTTCTTGAGCAAATGTTTCTAGACTGCATGCTAACGTTTTATGAATAAATGGGTCAATATAATTCTCAAATAGAACTTCCTTTACATGTAAGCAAATTGAAGTTTTTTTAAAAAATCTTGTAAACTTGTGAGGCAGATGTTGATACTTAATTGGCTTGATTAAGATCCATGTGTAATCAGCTATCTTGTGGTTGAGTGAGCTGATAATGAGTCTGATGACCCCTGAGAGTGCTTTCAGGTTGTTCTACTATTAAGACTTCGTAGGTCACCATAAGGGGCAAGGACACTGCTTTTCCAGTTCTAAAAGGCAAAACTGCTGGTCTTTAACATGTAACTAATTAAGATAGAGGTGTGTGTGAGGTTAAAATGCTGGTGTACTAAAGAATGGAGCTGTGTATTGCACGTACAAATGAGTTTGGAGTGAAGTGATGTTGGCTGGTAATGGGACATTTTGTTCATGGACATACACAATTGTCTGTCTGAACAAATCACAATTATCTGTCTCAACAAATGCACTTTTCTCACTGTGTTTCTTTAGATTACTTCTGGTACTTAAAAAGTTTGTGTATAACCTAGTTTCATAGTTAAAATTCAGTCCAACAAATTTAACTTTTAAAGTTGTAATTTTCCAAATCAACAAATAGAAATATGTGCATATATAGCAATACAAGAACTAAAAGTATCATAAGGAGGGAACTCTGCTTTCTCCCAATTTAATAACACTGTTTTCATCACCAAATTTAATAACACTCTTCTTATCACTGATCCAATAACTTAAGTATGATGATGATATTTTATGCCATATAAATATAATTAATGGCAGAAGCATTTTGCATCAAAAATGGAACTTATATACCTTTCAGAGACTTACTTAAAACAAACTAAATTTAAGAAGCACTAAAAGAACATTTAAAGATTATACTTTAAACAGTGTTAATAATGAGACTATTATCTCTGATTAAATTGAAATTAATAGATATAACAAATATTCCACAATACTTACAACAGTCAATAACACACTGATGCTTATAGACAAGTGATAATATGCAGAAATCAGAAGGTGAGTGGGCTCTTTCTATTTGTAATTTTACAAATGACACAATGAAAGAAGGGTAGTTTGATCCTTTGTGTCTGTGAGTATTGGTTATAACCAAATAGCAGATCAGTAGCACAATTCAAATCACATAGAAACTTAAACTTCACATTCCCTGGGCACCATTTAACCTGTTGATCAGATTCCTATGACAAAATGGTTAGTAAGCATGGGGCTCCGGGCAATGCAAAGTTCCTCAGCTTGACTTTGTAGTACTTGGGCTTGTCTTTGATCTGACACTTGGTCACTCCATAAATCTAAGCCTCTATAACTGTCAGGGTAACATACCTTTCAATATTGTAAAGCTTTCTCTATCAAAGACTTTAGATTTTTGTTTTTCTCACCTAGTGTGAGCTGTTCAAGATTGAAGGTTATTTCCAGAGTTGTACAAAAAAATAACATGGCCAAGACCCCGTTGTCTCAAGGCCAGGGAACCATGTTCTTCATTTCACAAAGAAACCATATACGGTTATCTGTGTGTGGTTAATATGCCATAGTTGATTATTTTTAGAGAAACATGTCAAATGCTAATAAATTATTAAGTGCTTTAAATGGTGTTGACAGATAAAGCTTGAGATTGAAAGTACATTGGATGTAATTTATGATGTGAAATAGTCTGTTTTAAAAGTTTGCAGAGTTGAGAAGAGGTTGGTTATGTTCAGGAGAGAGCCCAGTGTGGTGCATAGGTGTATGCTAGCCAACAACTTATCTAATTTTAGACTAATTTTATTCTCAGAGCCTTCTATTACAGAGTTATTCTGTGTTCCCTGTAGATCCTCTGGCAAAAATACGTAAGAAGGAGAAAAAGGACAAAATGTAGGAGAAGGTAGGGTAGTGGAAGGGGACTACAGAAAGAAAAGGTAGGGATCATCCCTTTAGAAATGTATTAGTGAAGTCAACTGAATCTTCTCAAGCAAGATTTGCCCTCCTGAAGGCTCAAAACCCTGCTTGGGTTCCTGACGTTTTTCTACTTTTTTTCAGTTTTATTGTAGTTTCCAGAAGGAGGAAAACTACCCTCCCAAAGTTCGCGATGTACACTGTCATCTTCCCTCTCACTCAATGTCTATAAACTATTTTAAAGGACTTTCAGGTCCCCTAAAAATCAGTGTCACATGGTAGCCTATGAGTATTATGTAAGATAACCCAAAGGTAGCAGGATTAACTATGTATGAAGGCACTTAATAAGGTTTGTTGAATTAATTCAGCCTGAAAATCTTATTCTGTACCTAAGACCATCCACATTCCCTTTCTTCAATTCTGTCAGGGGTCATTGCAACCTTCTCAAAGGATTCAGCTCCCTTAAATGAGCCTAATGGATTATTTCTCTTACTTGGAGCTTTTCAAATATGTAATGTGTCCGTGGAAGTTACGTGTTTGTTTTTGCAGTACTGGATATTGAACCCAAAGCCTTTTTGTGGACAATATCTCCAGCCCTTTTAAAAATATTTTTGTACTGAGACAGGCTCTAAGTTGCCCAGGAAGGGCTCAAACTTGAAATCCTTCTGTTCTAGCCTCCAAAAAGGCTGGGATTTGCATGCCTGTGCTACAACACCCAGTTTAGTGAAATTTTCAAGAATAAACTATGTACTTTTAAGTTCAGGTAATAGAACAGAGGCAATCCATGTAGTTACTGGCCTGTTATAGTCTTAAAAATAAATTTTAATGTGACACTGGTAGGAAAATATAATTCAGCTAAACTTCGATTTCCCCTGAGATATATTCTTAAAAACATTTTTCCCTCTTTTCTTCTCTCAGAGATGTTGTTATAAGCACATTAACCCATTATCATAAATGAATTACTCTATTTCAGTAAGTTACAGGAATCTTTCCTGAACAGTGGAACACCCTATTTTGTAGACATACATAAAACAAGTCCTCAGGGTTTCTACATTGCCCACCTCCAAAAGACAGTCTACATTACGATCTGTTTCAATGGTGTCCCTGGGGACTAAGTTGCCATTATTTCTGATCCATATATTTCTAAGCCATATAGTCTGATCTTTTAAGTGCATTTTGATAAGTGCAGAATAGAACTTCTAATTTACATTTGTCCCTGAGGACATGGGTATAATGTATGTTAAAAAATTCTATGCATTTGATCAGCATCCTATTATAATGTTTTCCTATGTATAAGTAAGAAAAAGCAAGTTCTGCCATGGAAATCTGTGAATGAAGGTGTCCTATGTCACTGAAATGCTAGTTCACACAGAAAAAGTTATCTGCTACAGGAAACACAGATAAAAGCAGAAAACATCCTCTCCCAAAGTGGTGAAATACAACCACTCCATCATTTCTGTCTTTGGCTCTTACTGCAAAAACATTTTGTAATGCCAGTCATTTGAAAGAAATGTTCACAATTCACCAAAAGATGGAACAGACTAGTTGTTCTTCCTGACTTCGCTCAATGACCCTGTAAAATCATGTTTCTTAGAACACCATCATTTGCTGCATCTGCTCCCACAAAACTTACAGTCCTTACAGCAACAGTTTTTCATGGGATTTCATTAGATAGTGAGAAACAGGAGGATCTGTTTCACATCAGTCACTTCCTTGACAAGCTGGAGTGGAAGAGAAAGTGGGGATGAATTTTTGTCCCTCACATTCCCTGATCTGCCTGGAAAGACACTAGTCCAACAGGAGTACAGCAGATTCCTAAACCTCTGTCCTGGAGGTCCTGGCTTGAAGGGTCAGCACGACATCTGACCATCTGAATTGGGAAGTATAGAGTGCAATCATCCCAGTTTTCCTAAGAACGTTTGTAACATGAGACTAAAAAAGCCCACGACAAAAGTTTTATCATAGAAGATATTTGCCTTATTGCCAAATATACACATCTATTCATTCATTCAGCCATTCATTGTTTTTATTTAACAAATATTAAATGAGTAGCCACAGTACACCAGGCACTGGGCTAGGCACTCTAAATGTTGTAGAATGATCTAAAACAAATACACTGGTAAACCTCATTTTATACTCTTAAGTTAGAAAATAGGAAAAAATGGTATGACCAATGAGACAAGTGAACATTACTAGTGTGAGATGATTAACTTTGCCATTTCCTGACTTTATAGAACTTGATCCATTTTGATATTAACACAAGTTCCACCAACTTCTGTCCTTTCAATGTTTTAAGGATGTGATTTTTAATTAAAAAATGAATGATGTAAATCTCTCAGTTGGAGAGATTTTATACTCTCCTAATATTCTTAAACAAAGACTACTATCCATTAATGCTAATTCATTTTAAGAATTTTTAAAAATCTACAAAAGAGAAGTATAATTTTACAGTTTCATAAAACAGTGCAATTGGGTCCTCTTGCCTCTTCTTTTACTCCAGCACAGCATTATGAAGTTGTGACCATCTTTGAATAGATCCCTTATAACCATTATGGTCAATTTTTTTCAACCTAAAACTTTTAATCATCCAAAGGAAGTGTGTTAGGGAAGCACCATAAGCCTCAGGGTAAAAGGATGCAAAAAAAATTTAAGCTATCACTTCGTCAAATGAGCCCACATTGCCCGTAGGACCCAATGCTAACAAAAGCTATTCAGTTAGATGAGACAGCATGATGTGAAAATAAAGGTTGGTTATGGGAGTGTTTGCTAACAGGCTCATACTTGGTAAATCTTGTGTAAAACATATTCAAATATAAGTTAAATGGGACCTAAAAGTTTAATTCATGTGGAAATGACACAGTGTCAGTATTGAACTCTAACATCTTTTTTTGTGGTCAGAGAGACTGAATATCTCCTCACTCCATGACAGGGATTGAACCTAGAGTTTGACACATGGTAAGCATGTGCCCTACCACTGGGCTATGACTCTAGCCCAAGAATGACTTTTTTTTTTAAACTATACAGTTGATTTGCCTTCAGTATTTAGATCTTGACCTTAACTTATCTAACCAATGGGATAAAGTCCAAATAAAAAACTAAAAATAAGGAATAAAGAACATGTTATTGCTGTATCAAATGTTAAAATTGTTTCCTATTACAATGAAATGCACAGTTCCCTCCACAGAGGGGAAAATATCTTGTTGGATTTGAAACCATAGATGTTACTATTTTGCCAACAAATGGTGAAAGAATGATCTAAAGATTATAAACTTTATGTGAATATTCTCCCACTAAATTTTGAAGGTGGCATTTAGGTTGGAAGTGATTTTCTTAGGATACTTCACAGCTTTACCACACTCAGGACTTTAATTTTGCAGCACACAAGAAGTGAATCTCTTTGCGTTTTCACTAAGTTCCAAAAACTAACTTGTCCAAAGACTGTCATGCTAGACAGCACTTAGATGTTGGAGATGAGCATGGGCCGTGGGCCTGGTTCCTGATGCATAAATGTCAAGCTTTTCTGTGTGTCTACAGAGACTCCTGATCAGAGTAAGGCAGAGGTTGAGCTTCTTAGAGGAAATGAACATAATTATTATCATGCCATCATTATTCTTCTTGCTATAAAATAATGGAAGTGACAGAGCATGTTCCTCCCACTCCCCAGAACCATTAGCATCCAGTTTGGAATTGAAAGCATGAAATACAAAAAGCTGATAATGGTCAATGCTGCCTCTTTTTAAAACCTTTTCCTTCGATATTGTACTTCAGAAACTTGTAATCTCTTGATTATGATTGTTCCTATCTCTAAGTTGAACTTGAAGAGCATTGTTATAATTTTCAGTTTATGTTTCCCTGTCTGCTGTGATAGCCTGGGTCAGAGGTGATGCTGCAGGCCTCCCAGTGGTATGAAGAGCAATAGTCCAACTTCTAGGCTGAGCCAAAAACAATAGCAACCTCAAAACAGATCCTGGATTCAGTGCAGAGCCCATTTTCATTGGCCAGCCTGCTTCTCCTTCAATGGCCTGGACACTCATTCATCTTGAGTCTTATGATGGCTGTATTACATGATACTAATATTAACTTATTTAGAAATAACTTTGAGGCTAAGGAGTCCCTCTAACTGTCAAATGCAACCAGAAACCCAATAAATCTAATTCAGTCAAAATCCAAAGGACTGAGAAATAGGAGAGATGACATAAATCACTGTGCAAGGGCCATAGAAGATGAGATGAGATGTCTGCTCAAGCAGCCAGAGTCAAAAGAGTGAATTCCTCCTGCCTCTCCCTGTTCTATTCATACCCTCCACAGAGGATGATGCCAAGCCACACTGAGGAAAGCAATTTAGTTTACGGAATCCACAGTCAAATGTCTTTCTCACAGAAATCCCCCCATATAATGTTTAATTTGGGCATTTTGAGGCTAGTCGAGAAAACACATAAAATCAAACAACACATCTAGGGATTAGAAGAAAGTTTTGCCCTGAGTCTACATATCTTATAATTATTTGATACATAGCTGTGGCTTAAAAATATTTCACTCTAAGCATTCTTTTTTGTAAAGCCAGGTGGCAGGCATTGTATGATTATAAAGTAAGACTAGTTTCTGAGGTCAGACCATCTGGACTCAAATGTGGATCCATTACTGGAGTGAACAGAGATAGATGTACTAGTTATCTAATGAGGAGCAACAAATTGCCTTACAATTCAGTAAGTTAAAGCAGTAAGAATATTTATTTTCTCCCACAGTATCTATGGGAGTGGCTTAGCTGAATGTTTCTGGCTCAGGGTCTCTCAGATGGATGCTATTGGCTGGGGCTGCTGTCACTGAAGGCTTGACAATGGCCGGATGATCCTCCCTCACACCACAGTCAAATTCTTGCTCATTGTTTTCTCAAGGGCTCTATTCTTTGCCACTGGCTTCTGCATAAAAGTGCTTGAATGTCTTATGGCATGGCAGCTGGCCTCCCCTACAGGGACTGAATGCAGAAGAGCAAAAAGGAAACCATGATGCCTCTAAGAACTTGTCATGGATGTCACACACCATCATGTTTGTCACATTCTACTTGTTAAGTTAAATCTAAAGGTCAACCCATTGTCAAGGACAGGGAAACTGGCTTTGTCTTTCGTAAGGAGAAGCATTAAAAACATTTGTG
This sequence comes from Petromus typicus, assembly GCA_004026965.1. NCBI lineage: Eukaryota > Metazoa > Chordata > Mammalia > Rodentia > Petromuridae > Petromus > Petromus typicus. The sequence continues at coordinate 38,956 of PVIR01009322.1, read as the reverse complement.
GGTATATTTAAAAACCAATATAGAAAGTTCAACTTAAGCAATTCTGATTTCATATTTGTGAAACAAGAATAGCAATAGCACTACATAATCCCGTTGCTTTGAGAATTGATAATATGGGATGTACAAAGGCTTAGTTCCCATTGTAGGTGGAAAATAAGTGTGAGTTTTGTTTTCTTGATTCATTTGAAAATTCTAAGAATGATTAGAGGGGATATTGTTGGAATAATGCTGGGCCTACCAAAATTCTCTTAACCAATTGCAACATCTTATTTTTAAAATTAATTTTATTGGTCCTAGATTCATCATAGGGAATATGTACTAGCACATGATATATCTTGATTCTTCATTTTTCCCACTCTTCTCCCTTTGCTTTATTCATATGTTTCCAAGGACAGTTGATGATTCTGGTAAAGCATTCAGGGTACAAAACTGTTTTGTGGCTGCGGTGCCAAGTTTTTCCTGTCTCAGTAAAAAGATCCATTATTCACATGAAAAAAGTCTGTGAGTGTCCTAACCATTCACATCTTATGATTAGCCATCAGTAAGTTCTACTAGCTAGCCCCACCTTCAAAGTACACGTGATGCATCACCTACTCTATCCATCCCAACATATGTGTGAACACCACCGCCCAGTTTGTATACCCAGGATCAGAAAATGCCAGACACTGGCCACTAATACTTGGAGCACAGAATCAAGTTTAAACGGTGCTAACAGAGAAGGCAGGAGAAGACCTCGACTCTTCTTCCCCCACAGAGCAGATAGGTGGCTTAAATAAAGAAAAAGAATGGAGTTTCCAGGGGAAAAACTGGTGATTTCAAAAATGTCAATAAAAGCAAAGTTTTCAGACTTCTTCATAATAAGACACATTTGGTGAGCCACTGAGAAATGACAATGGCTTCAATCAATCATGTCGGTCACACTGAAATGGTAGCTCATTGTTCTGCATTAAAGGCCACAAGGTTATAAGTGATAATAGATACAGAAATGGAAACAGGGACTATGTGTTCAAGTACTAGTCAATGTCACTAATGGAGAGAAAGAACATGTTCTGGTTTTGGTTTTTGGTTTTTAACTTTAGGAAAGGAGAATAGTCCAAACCAATTACGAGAAGAAAATTATGAATTTTTGTATGGGAGCTTAGTTATGATTTTCCTCTATATTGTTATTCTCTAGTCTTATAGAAATAGGAATGATGACCCATCTGCTACTTTTTGTACAGAAAGGGTAGGTACAGGGAGTTAAGGAATGAGTTTGTCTCACCTGAAATATGAAATATTTATGAATTCCTGGCATAAATTCAAGACTATAAAAAAATCAAATTTGAGCCCCTTTTAGAGACTGTTTCATTGCAAAATTTTGAATCATATTAATTATAATGTAAATTACAAGTATGATCAGTAAAGTAGACCTTCCTAGGTAGAGCATCCTAGAAAATATGAAGGTAATATCCTTTGGGGGGAGGAAAACAGCTCTATGCACTATTCATTTGTTCTTGGTGCTTCTGAGTATAGTTGCAAAAGCCAGGAGACCTGTTTGCAAAACTTCCTATGGTGTGTTTCAACTTCAACAGTCATGTTATTACAAAGACAACAGCGAGTATCCATACTTGCTCTATTGTTATGGAATACTACTTTGGCCAAGGATTCTATTTCTTTTTGTTGATGAAAGATAACCCAGATAGTTTGATTAGCTGAAATGTCTGGGATAATAGACAAGTTGATATTTATGTGTTCATAGACCCCTAACCAAGGCCAGAAGACTCCACTAAATATGTACCAAAGTCCATCTTCCTGATAGCCAAAAAACAATTATTAATTTTCTCTTAAATCTTGAAACCACTGTAGAGAGCTAATCCAGTTCACTCTTTCCTGAGACCAGTGGATGGAAAGAGGGTGGACCAGATATCTCAACAGACAGGTTCCTTCTAATCCCCAACCCTTCAGACATGACTTTTTCCATACATTTCCTTAAAAACTCCCACAAACAGGTGTCTTTTCAGACTACATAGGAACTCAAATAAATGTTTAAATAGAGCTTTTAATCTCAGGACAAGGCTTCTTGATCATAACAAACCAGGTGTCTGTGAACAGTAGGGTTTGAATTTTTGATTGATATTTCATTTGTCAGATTTGTTAAGAGCTAGTAAATAGGAGGTCTGTGGACTTTGAGTATCCAAATTAATTCAGTTTTCTACAGACTAAAAAGGGATAATGAAGTTATTTCCTTAATAACTCCATCAGTGTAGTCCCAGGAGGCTTACAAGGGTCAAGAAAGCAATAACGTAAATATCAATCATGTTGCCTAGTTCCTAGGTTAAAGTCAAAAATGTAGCTAAGGTCACATAATTATGTGACTAATAATAATGCAGGTGAAATCACACATAATCTTAGCCACTTATCTCTAGAAGCAGACTTTTTGAAGAGAAATTCATAGACTGGGAGCAGATTCTTTTTGCACCAGTCTGGTGGCTTTGGCATTAGGCTATGTTGGGGTAAGCTTGACCTGGGATCGTGTATATACAAAATTGAACTCTACAAGTTTAACAGACAACTGAAAGTTAGTAGAATACCATAGGGTTTGTTCCACTGACAGAAAATTTGTTCTTAGGTCTTTGCTCTTTCTGGGATTTAAGATGGACTTGATTTCCAGCCTTAAAGGGGTAGACAGAGAGAAACATTTTTGAAGAGCAAAATCCTCTGGGAAGAAAATTCATGAACAGCAGTTAGTACCTCACTTAAAGTATTTATAATAACCCATGATTTCATTTTTTCTTCTTAGAGTCAGGTCTCCCTCTTGTGGGAATGCCTGGAATGGACTCCCATACATTAATTCATATGGGCTCCATTGGAGTCTACCTAGATACTACCCTTACTGGAAGCAAAGCAAAAGGCAATGCCTTATCTCATGTCAAGCAGGCCTTGTGGCAGATATTTTGATGGTTCTTTTAAAAATGTGATTCATTATCTCTGTCTTTTTGTATATTGCAATTTTCATGAAGCTTGTTTTGCAAGACACTGAATACTTGAGTTATTTTAGCAACAACACATTTCCAGAGTTTGGTGTTGTGTCACATGCCTGCTATTCCATCACTGAATTTTTATGTAGTTATTAGTTATTTACCTTTAGTCATTTCAGAAGCCCTTCCTGTACTAGAGGCATAGGTAGACTTCAACTCACCATCTTGAATGTATACCTGAACTACCAGTTATTTAAAATTTCCAGGAACCCTCAGCACTATGGTAGAGTCTATTTACCCACCTATGCAGTTTGAACATTATCAGATATCTCTGGGTCCACTAAATGGTAGTATTTTACCATCATAGACACCCAGATGGGTTTGTTTTAAGAGAGTTTAAAAGAGTTTAGATTTTGGAACGAAGTCAGTGCCGTTAGCACTGAATTTCCAAATGAGATGTTCTGCAGAAGAAGATTCAAACTTCTGCTCTTGGTTTTTAAATCTTGTGTAATACATTCGTGACCCTCAAGTTCATGGTTAATGTGGCCTTTCTGGAAGCCTGGTCAGCCAAATAGTTTCCTTTGCCTAATATCAAATTTCTCTTTTGTGTCCTAAAAACAAATTATTATAGTGACTTATTTTGGCTTATTAATACCTTGCAATAGACACAAAATTTCAGAAGCATATTTGATGTTCCCTGATGTTAGGAAAACTCTTTCTTTCTAGACAGCCCCATAAGCATGAGTCATTAAGATTATATATCTTGACAGTGTAACTATCAACCATGGTAATTTTACCCAATTGTTGCATTCTCATAAAATGATAACTTTATGATTCTATACTAAGGGACAGAGAATAAATCTTTGCTTCAACAGTTTCTTGCAAGGTTACAATGATATATCTGACCTAGAGTTGTCCTTGGACCATGAAGCACATCCATGAATATATCTGATATTCCTAGTGGTTAGTTAATCAGGTTCAATCAATTGGTAATAAAATATTTGTTCAATTATCTGGAAAAAAGTCAATTAAAGGAAGCTCACTGAAGTCAAGTGGCATCAAAGTGACAAGATTCAAAGGGGAAACCACCTGTAATTTTGCATTAAGGCTGTCTGACAGGATTAATATCGTTCCAATCATTTTGAAGTCAACTAATAGATTCCTTGTCCTGTCATGAAAGGTCATAATGAGAGGTAGGTAGCACTGCTTCAGGTGAATGTTTGAGCTTCCTGGAGAGAAGCACAGATTGCTATCACTTCCTAGAAGCAAGGAGACCATCTCTTTGCTGTTTGATCCAGTTACTTTGAAAGGTGAGCCACAAGTGATGAAAAGGGCTAGTAGTCTGAGATAATGGCAGAGAGTCAGTTCCTGCTTTTTACACCAAAAGTCAAAAGACTTTCTTAAGTTGAAACTGCCCAAAGCCAAAGTGGTAAGCAGGTTTTCCTTTATCCACTGGCCCATTGCAAGAGTTCTAGGTCTCCTTCCTTTAAAGCTCCATAAAGGAATTTAGTTCAAACTTAAGAATTGAGATGGCAAAATCTAACCATCCTCAGAAAGCCAAGCAATTGTCAGCAGTTAGTAGGGGTGACTACATAGTCAATAGTTTCTACCCAGTTCTGGAGAAATTTTCTTGTACCCTTGGAAAGTTCAAGTCCTGACTACTCATGTTTTTCCTTGGAGAATATATATTCCCCACCAACCAACCAAGAAATTTAAGTTCTGTTCAGCATTTTCAGTTGCAGCTTCTTGGTTCTTACTTGCAACCAAAATGTTATCTACATATTACAGGAGGAATCCTCTTTCCAGCTGAAGATACCTTAGATCTTTGTCTAGTATTTGCCTAAAGACCATGGACAAGTTTTAAACCCTTTTCAGAAGCATAGTCTTCTAATATTGTTGTTGGGATGGGCTTGAAGTCCTGCCATTCTTCTGATAAAATACAGAAAAAAAGCCTCCTTTTAGTCCACTACAATGAACCAACATAAGTCATCTGACAGAATGGTCAGGAGAGTAAAATAGTCAGATAAAGCTGGGTGTGTTTTTTGTACTGCTTTGATTGAAGGCCCTGAGGTTTGGCACAAATCATGTTTTTTGGGAATTAGACTTTTGCACCAAGAGGATGGGCATATTATATGGGCAAGAACATGGTCTTAGAGGAAGGCCATCCAAAATGGTTGTGTTCCTTTTTGTCCCTTCTTTTGTCCCCTGCAAGGGATGCTGTTTGAGGTCACATACAGCATTTAATGGCCTTCCTTTAGGAGCACCCAGACAGGCATGGTGGTTCTGCCAAATTCTCACTTTTTCAGTTCAAGATACCTTTTGGTTTCTCCAACGGCGTGATAAACTATCCTATAGCAATAGTATCTGATGAACCAAATTCTAGAAGTTTCTCTTCTCCAAGTAGTTTTGTACCAAGAGTTGCCAGTGCCATCTATGAAGGCACAGGGACATCCCTGGAACAGTCGCCTAGAAGCATAACTTGGTATCAAAGCACCTGCCACAAGCCCTTTGCTGACTTGTTACAGAGCCCCCACAATAAAATCATGTGCCCAGTATGCAGCAAACACCAAACATCAAACATCAGTGCTTGGAACAGAGAAAGTTTAATTAAGAAAGTATCAGTTAAGAAGGAAGAAAAACACAAAGTACCTTCACTTCCTTCAGCAAGCAAAATTGTAAATTATATAAAGGGAAAAGGTAAAGGAGGAGAGTCCTGGGACCAAATTCATTGTTTCACAAGTTTGATAAAATCAAGTTTCTCTGACATATTAATGCTAGCAGATGGACCATTGAGCGATTTATAATTCTGTAAATCGAGCTTGCAGATCACCTTGTGACACCTTTAGCTAACTGTTCCACAACAAATATACTGAAGTTTACAATAATAGCTGATACTTATAAGAAGAGCAATAGGGAGCACATGTTTTAGGTCTGCTTAGCTTGACCAGAGGAAAGAATATGCTTTGGATTTAAAATTAAGTAGGAAGGAAAGATAATACAAGTCTCTTACAAGACAAAACTTCTTATTAACTTCATTTCAGGGGCTTGGACAAGAACGTCACGTAGCTCTCAGCAATGCCTTTTGTCTTGACCAGGTGTACTGTGCTATACTAAGACTGAGTGACCTGTTGAAAGGGTAAAAAGTATCTTTCCATTCCCTTAATGGTAACCTTACAATGGATTCCATTAAAGGATGCAGACTTCTCCCATGTACAGCGTCATCTTCTATACCCTGGCCTCGATGGTCTGCCGGTTATCTCTGCCTTTACCCTACTAGGCTTGGTTGTTTCTTGTTTTTGAGTTTTTGGGGTTTTTTACTTCAGGTTAACTTTGAACTTGCTCCTTCCTCTATTTAACATGCTCTTTGCATGGCTTATTTCCTTATTTCAGTGACAGTGTTACTTAAATGCCATCTTCTTAGAGACCTTATTATAAGTTCCATAAAAACAAGTGGTTTGCATTGTTCATTGAAATGTACCCTGGACTCCATATGGTCTTTAGCATGTAAATGCTCAATAAATATTTATTGAGTGCATTGTCAAGCTGAGTTATGAATGAATTGGTTAATCCAGAAGTCCATTTTGTTAATACATTATAGGACAATATTTTTAAAGTATTAATCAGTTGGAAGTTTTTAAAAATAGCATGTCAAAATCATTATCTTTGGATTCTTTTGAAGAATTAAGATATTTTTATATTTGAGGTCCATTACAAAAGATTATGAGATGCTCATTAGCTTCTGTTCTTTTCACACAGCGGTTACCATGAGCCCCACCAGTCCCGATGATCCTCCTGACACCAGTTACTTGCTTTCACCTGGCTCCCTTACTATTCTGTCAACCTATCTGGCTCTGTCATCTTCCAGGGCCCTACATAAAATATATATGTGATATGTCAGCCAACATTTGTCCTATATTTCTGTGTAAATTTTTGTGTCTGATTTAAAAACTACATTGACTCTGTGTTCATTTTTAAGTCATAGCCGTAATGAAACACACATGTTAGCTCTTGGTTCCATTCTAGTTATAGAACAATCAACAGCTACAAATTAAATTGAGTATTACTAAAGGACAAAAGCACCCAACTGTGTTTCAAAATAGTTTTCACTTTTGGAAGGTTATATTTTAAACTTGAAAAAAAAAACATACATTTGAAATATTTTTTTTTATTTTCAAAACCTCATAAATATTTGGTCCACATGTTTACCTAAAGTGATTCATTTACCAGTGTGGGGCACACCCATTGGTGCTGAGAAAGAACACAACCACATTTAATAATGAATAGTTGCATAATCTGCATTTATATAAAGAGAAACACATATAATAGCAAGAACCATGTCTTTTTGTTCATTGTATCGCTTGCCTTTCTACATTTTAGAGGCATGAATATTTATCAAGCATCTCACCATTCTAGGTAACTGAGGAACTCCTACTCTGTCTTAGACTGTAGGGATCAAGATAGCAAAACCTATACAACCAAATTAGTAAAAGTTAAGATGTATGCAGTAAGACTCGGTAATGCTGTGGATGAAAACGAAAGTGGAGTTGGGTAAGGGAGTGGGAAGTCCTGAGTGCTTATGGCATCTGATAGTCTGATCCAAATAGACCACGTTGAAAGGGATGACCTCACGAGGACTCAAAAAGGTAAGAGTTAGACCAGCAGTTCTGTGGTGAAGGAGCCTTCCAGAACAGGGGAGCAAATGCCTCAAGCAGGGGTGTGCCCAGAGTATTCAAGGAACAGCCTGGCTACTCTGGCTGATTTACTGTTCAGTTAAGTAAGTTGCCTACACTTAACAAGTGCATGAGGGCACATTATCTTCCTCATAAACTATTGTGTCATATTGCGGCACTTAGTCACTTCACTGAGTGTATTTATCATCTGGTTTCCAGTAATGTGTATTTTGATTTGCCATGACCTGATCTTTGCGACTCTGGGACAGTATGCATTGATTTTCAGAGGACCTTAAGCAGCTGGCCACAGTTCACCCCACACAGGAGATCCGGACCTGGCTAGTGTATATAAATAATGAATTCTTATAAGTTGCATTTTTATTTCTCATCATGCACTCTCCTATTGCATGTTTTGAACACTAGCATTTTATAAAGATCCGTGAGAAAAAAAATTAAGAATTAGAGCTTGTTATCCTGCTCCTCCTGTTAATGACTCTGCTCAAACCTTCTCTTTTTAATGAGACGTATTTGGCTCATATTATTAAGTACTGTCATGGGTCAGGGTCAGGCCTCCCTATTTCTCTTACCTTATTCCACTTTCCTTTTTATCCAGTGCATTTACCAACTCTCACCACATACGTCAGATGGCTTCTGGTGAGTGCCTCCCTCACAGAGCTCTCTGCCCCCTCTTGCAGCTCCTGGCGGAAGACTGGCCATTTGGAGTTGAGATGTGTAAGCTGATACCCTTCATACAGAAGGCCTCCGTGGGAATCACTGTGCTGAGTCTGTGTGCTCTGAGCATCGACAGGTAAGAATTTGTTTTTAAGCCAGATTCATCTTAAATGCCATAGTACTGTTTACTATGTTTTATAGAAAGTAAACTATATAGTTCAATAAAGCCAAGCTCCAGCATCTTGACAATCTGTTTTAATCTTCAGATACCGAGCTGTTGCTTCTTGGAGTCGAATTAAAGGAATCGGAGTTCCAAAGTGGACGGCAGTAGAAATTGTTTTAATTTGGGTGATCTCTGTGGTTCTGGCTGTCCCCGAAGCCATAGGTTTTGACATGATTACCATGAACTACAAAGGAAGTCATCTGCGAATCTGCATGCTTCACCCTGTTCAGAAAACAGCCTTTATGCAGGTAAATTTTATTTATATTGTCTCCTCTTTCCCTGTAACTTACAAACATCAAGCTACATTTCCAGGACCCTCATCTTGGGAGGATGCTACCAGTGTGTGTCCTTGGCATAAATTAAAGATGTGAGGCCCAAGACTGTAAGGCTCACCTCAACTAAAGACCCCAGTAGCAAGAACTAGGTCACTGCTTCTCCAAGAATCCTTTGAATCTGAAGAACACAAATAAACCAAGTTCACATGACAATCTGTGGCTTTATGGCTTTTCTACCCAAAGCCTGTAAGAACAGGGCACTCTGTATACTCTGCATCAGACCCCACAGCAGTCATCAGATGAAGAGATGATTCTGAAAATGTTCAGATAGGAGCCACTTGATGTGGGAGGATCCTGAATGGTAGGCCTGCCCTTCTGTCTTTGATGTAAAGGAAAGACTGCATTTGCAAAAAACTTTTCATCTTGGTCATTTAATACAACATGTTTAATCAGGAAAAGAACTATGGCATTAGTCTTAAAAAGGCTCTTTTCATCAGTACAGGCTAAGAGAAGTGAATCCAAGGGGGCTGGTCTATCACCAAGGGTTATTTTCTCTTTTATGTATAAGAAGACTATATAAAACATCATGAACTGTGTAGGTAAGAGAATAAAGAAAGACATTACTATAAAATTGAGAATGTTATTGTTTATTAATAAAAGCAGGGGAAATTGCTGCATAATTTGTATAAATTACTCTTGAACATAGATACAGTAGCATATACAGAGCAAAAATTGAATGAACAAAAAGGCACAAATCAGGGCTGGGGATTTGGCTCAGTGGCTCCGGCACCTGTCTTGCAAGCACAAGGACCTGGGTTCAATCCCCGGTTAACCACATACCATACTGGGTGTGGAGACTCACACCCAACAGCAACCAGTACCACATACCACAGTGCCAGGCATGGTGGTTCACGCCTGTCATCCCAGCACTCAGGAGGCAGAGGCAGGAGGACTGCTGTGATGTGAGTTTGAGGCTGAGCTCAGGGCCAGCCTGAACTACAAAGCAAAACCCTGTCTCAAAAAAACTTTAAAAAAAAAAAAAGGCACAAATCATAAGCACTTTGATTTTTTAATCGATAGGCTTATATTTGTGTTAGTGACCTAAACAGTTAATATAAACTTTTCATATTCTATATAGTATTCCCAAAAGGGTTCTCCTTTAGAAGATAAATGTTCCTTGGTGAATATTTTTTAAACTGAACATTTTGTACATAAGATCTTTTTACAAAGGAGTGTTAACCCCAACAATTTTCTCTGTCCTAGTTTTACAAGACAGCTAAAGACTGGTGGCTCTTCAGCTTCTATTTCTGCTTACCCCTGGCCATCACTGCACTGTTTTATACCCTGATGACCTGTGAAATGTTGAGAAAGAAGAGCGGCATGCAGATTGCTTTGAATGATCACTTAAAGCAGGTAAGAAGAGCCAAAGAAAGGGTGGTTCGTGGCTACATTTATGATTATTAAGATGAAAATTATGATGATTGGTAATAAGCAAAAGTATACATTAGGGAATTTTTATTTCCTTCTGGCATTTTTGAATCTGAAAGAATGTTTTTATATTATCTACTCAGAAAAGTACTACATCATCTAAAAGGTTCTAGAGAGAAATGTAACTTTTAACAGATGAATCCATAGTTACTTTAGTTCTAATTTACATTACGTATTTAACTAAATATCTGTGTCTTGTGTTTTTACATGTCTTTGTAAATAACATTAAACTGTCGGTGGAGCAGTGTATATTCTGAATGTAAAGAGGTTACTTACAAGGGTCTGCCTATGTTTTCATTTCAGAGGAGGGAAGTGGCTAAAACAGTGTTTTGCCTGGTCCTTGTTTTTGCGCTCTGCTGGCTTCCCCTTCACCTCAGCAGGATTTTGAAGTTCACTCTTTACGATCAGAATGATCCCAATAGATGTGACCTTCTAAGGTAAGAAAAGTAAGAAAGAGACTAATCCTTTGGTAAACAAATATCACTCAACAGCGAGTCCATTGATCTTTTTCATAGGCAAAGGCAGTGTCACTTTTCTCACTATTAAGGGTCAACTAAAACTTCCAGTTTGACCTTCATTCCTGTTTCAGAGAGCGGAGTAAGGGAGTTCTGTGAGAGGCAGAGATGCCGAAAGGATGCAAGTGGCGGAGGGACAACCCTGGGTCTGACTCCCCTTTACAGCTGTAAATCCTCTCTTTTCAATCAGCCTCAGCACTTCCAAGGAGATTTAATTTAAAAGGCTGAGTTGGGCAGGGAGGGGAAAACAGGAAGACACCAGAGAAGGAGAAAAAGAAATCACAGTGGAAACCAGTGATAATTTCAGAACCTAGGGCATGGGTGTTTTTTTTGGTTTTTTGGTTTTTGGTTTTTGGTTTTTTGTTTTTTTTTTTTTCACAAAAGCATAAAAGTCTTCAGTGAGTACATGCTCAGAGCAGCATGTTTTTTTTTTTTTACAAAGACATGTTTGGCTTTTTGTTTAATTGCAGCTTTTTGTTGGTAATGGACTACATCGGTATCAACATGGCCTCCTTGAATTCCTGCATTAATCCAATTGCTCTGTATTTGGTGAGCAAAAGATTCAAAAACTGCTTTAAGGTAAGAGAATACTTCACTGTAAGAAAAAAAAAAAAAAGAAACTCTTTGTAGCTAGATGGATGTTTTGAAAATCTCAGCATTCTGAGAAGCTAAGGGAAGAGGATGGCAAGTTGGAGCCCAGGCTGAATAACTTATAGACTTAGGAAGACCCTGTCTCAAACTACAAAAGAAAAGCAAGGCTGGATGTATATAGGTCAGTGGGATGGTTCTGAATTCAATCTCTAGTAAAGACAGGGAAAAAAACTCTAATTCAACATCAAATGAAACCCTTCAAAATCATTAATATTTCTATCTGAAGAGATCTAGTAAGTTGTTTTTTAGATTTTCTCTGCGTTATATCCTGGTTGATTTTTAAAATATGACTTTGACTTATAAATCATAATAGCTGAATTTTGCACATATATTTTAGCCAGCCACACACCCCTGCCTCAGCATCAGTTATACTCATGGAATTGCTCAGGACTTTAATAAAAATTATAAGCATTGTTGTCTGACAGATGTCATGTAATAAAATAAAAATTATATGATCAGTTAAATGCACTGTTTCTTTTCAGGGAGATTTTAGAGTATGTGACCATAATTTATGTTATAAGTCATTCTTTTTCTTGCATGGCTTATGAAAATAGCAAATTAAACAATGAAAGTTGAATAAAGATCTACTTCTTTTCCATCCTCAGCATATAAATGTGCTGTTCCATGTGGAATATATCTAATCAGTCTTCATTTAGCTGCTCATACTAAAGCATCTATCCATCCATTCATTAACTCCTTCAATAATCCAACACAAAATAAAATACATCCTCCCTGTAGGTGCAGAGGACTCATTGCTCCTGGCAGCTCATTACTGGAAAGCCAAACACTGGGCCTCTTTGTGAACAATAAGGCAACCTACAAAATTCATTAGCCACTCACTGCTTACATTTTAGGGCTACACGAGAACTTCTAGCCAATAAGATCAGCTTCTTATTTAATAGAACAGAGAATCATGAATTTCCTATTTTCTAATACAGGTAGTTTCTCAGAAAACAATCAAAATGAACAAAGTTTTAGGTTTTTTAAAAACTTGCCACATTTACAGTCATGTATGTGTTAAAATTTCCTTTTTCCAGACAAAAAGTTTTTTAAATTTATATTTACCAACTATTAAGAATGAGCATCAAATAATCAAGTAAATATCAAGAATTAGGAGTGTATTTCTCTTGGGAAGAAATATTAATTACTTATTTTTACTCTGTGTTTTAATCGAACAAATCACCATATATTACTAATGTAATTAAATTTTCTGAAGGGGGAAAATAAGAATGTGACCAGAAGCTCCTAATCTTGCCTAGAAATAGGCCTAGAGAACAGGAAGACTGGGGACAGTGTGACTAATGAGGACGTGTAACGCGTTGCTTTGTTTTGTACAGTCATGCCTGTGCTGCTGGTGCCAGTCATTTGAAGAAAAACAGTCCTTGGAGGAAAAGCAGTCGTGCTTAAAGTTCAAAGCTAATGATCACGGATATGACAACTTCCGTTCCAGTAATAAATACAGCTCATCTTAAAAGAAGGAATATCCACTCAATCTCATTTTCTTTATTGGACAGCAGTCATTAAAACAAAATAATACATTTGCCAAAACACAACAAAATACTATGCTTGCACAAAGCCACATAAAAATGTAAGAAGGATGTTTTTAACACTTATAATTCCACCTGACGTGCTATGGTCTGTTCACAGCATGAGAAGTGAGAATTAAGAAAGCCTTCTTGTGAAAGCACTTAATTTTTTACAGTTAGCACTTCAACTTGCAATAGCTTCCAATTTCTTCACATACCATATACATTAAAAAGGAGCTCACTTGGAATTCTTGTTGAAGAAACTTATTCTTAAATCATGTGACTCTATATAAAGGAATTATGAAATTTAAAATATCAACCAAGAAAAAGTTTTTTTAGAAACAGCTCTATGAAAGATCAAAGTGTAAAAGCTGTTCAGCTAGTTCATTTTTTGCACATTAGAAAGACTGAAATGATCAGGAAAAAGTATCAGAAAGAGAAATAATGGCTGTTTATGAAAATCATTGCACCCTGCATTCAGATAAGATCAAAGAAATAGAAACTTTGGATTGTTATCACAAAAGGCTTCTTTGAACTGTCTCATTCATGTACTTGGCAAAGAAAGTATCTACACTATCTACAATTTGAGGGGACTACAAAAATATTCTTCTTTCACTTTTGTAGGTTAGATTCTATTTGTGTAGGTTGTTCATCTGTAAATACTTAGCTGTGTACACTATATGTACATGATTAAACGAAGGGCAGGCTCCCTTGTTTATAGCTTTACAACCAAGAGACCCCATAAAGGACAAAATGTGAAGTGCCTGGTGCAGTCTTCACATGGCAAAACAGGAAGGACTATCCTCTGTCACCTGTGGTCTCTAGCATTCGTATAATACTATAGTGAAAATACTGTTTTTCAAATCACACAAATTATGCAATTAACAGCAATCTGTGAGGCTTATTACTAATTTTTATATTATTTTTGTAAAAAACCAAGAGAAAGATGTCTGGACATGTGTTTTTCTATCAATTAGTGGCAAAATTGCTTCCTAGAACTATGAAAATGTCTTTACTGTATGCATTCTTGCCTAACTTTTTAATCTCCTCAGCAAAGTGCCTTAGGTTGACATGGAATGAAATGTGTGTGAAAGTATGTACAAGAGAAACCAGGAGACAGAGGAAATGAGGTGGGGAGGGAGGAAACTCATGGGGACAGATTCCCATTCTTAGCCCGGAGTTCGTCATTGCCCCGTCACGTCAATGCAAAAGGTCCTGATTCTGTTCCAGCAAAACACAGAGCAGTGTTCTCAGACTGACTTTAAGAACAAATTGGGCCCAAGAGCTTTAGCTCTGGCTTAAAATATAACAGAATTTCCACGATTTTTTTTTTTCTTTTAGTAAACGAGGCCACATGTTGAAAATAAGCTAGGAATGCTGCTTTCTGCCAGAATCTAATGTAACGTTACAATAAGCCAAAACCCAACCATGTGGCCAGAGAAAGGACAATTAATTCACATGTCACATGGATTCTATTTACAAATCACCCACAATCCTAATTATTAATTTCTTCCCAATCTCTTTTCCAAATGACTGTCAACAGAGAATCCATTTTGAACTTTTAATTTTTAAATTAACTTGGGAGCACTAATGTTTTCACAGTTTGTGAATATATCTTTTGTTCTTTTCTAAGTTTTGATCAGATTCTTGTCATGTTTTTTGTTCTAAACCCTCTTCATGTACATCTACATCTCTTTCCTTCATCAGTGCAGAATCATGGTCTTGTCATCTCTTGCCAAATTTTAAAATTGCCTACAAAAACTATTCACAAATCTGTAAATGTATTCAGGAGCTATTAAAAACTGATTCAAAATGTTAACATGATGATAAAAAGTGCTTAGAAACAAACATGATTTTTTTACACACATAATACCAAGATAGAAAGTACTGCCATTCAACTTTAAAACATATTTCCTAATATAAAGAATCATTTAATACAGCAATAAATGGGTACAAGTTCAAACACCTTTTAGTATTTTTTAGCTTACATATGGCTACCTTGTATGTAAGGTATTGTTTACCTTAACAATATTGTTTATAATGAAATGTGGAGCATGTTATAGCTAACCTTATAAAACTGTAATATAGCCGTGTAAAAATAATTATATATTTTGTTTTTTCTGTGGTCACTTAAAGTGGCAACTACTGTAGTTGCTGTTTCCTTATTAGATAAACAAAAAGTAAATAAATTATGTTTTAAAAACACAGCTTACTTTTCTGTATGAACGCACTAATGCATTATTAAATCTTGATTGGTCAAGTGTTTAAACGAAAGGCAGATATTATAAGTGGACAGTATGTTAAGTTTCCAATGGTCAAGGGAATATTAAATTTTTTAAATTAAAATTCCACATTTCTGGTCTTTGATTCTGTTGTTCATGTACAGAAGTCAGCCTCCTAAGACTGACCAGATGTACAGTAGTTTCCAGTGGCCTCTAAGCCTTCCTTTCTCTGGTTACTTGTTTTTAAAGCATTTCACTATTTAATCATTACTGTGCCACAGTCAGCATTGAGAGGCTGGAATGAGATGTGAAAATTTCTCATTGGTTATGATTCTTTTAGTCTTCACTGTGTACTGAGTGGCATGAAATTATCACAGGTGGAGCACTGCTTATCAGAAAACCTGAAATGCTCTAAAATTCATAACTCCTTGAACATTGATACAGTGTCATGAGAATAAAACTCCACACTTGTCCTTAAGTGACAGGTAGCAGTCAAAATTCAAGTTCTCTAAAAATATTATACACAATTAACCTTCAGGCTGTGTACATATCATATATGTAAAAAATGAATCTCCTACCTATACTTGGAAGGTATTCCAAGACATCTCAGTAAGTACAAATATTCCCCCAAATAATCCAAGAGTAATCCTCAAAGATAAGACGAATACAAAAAATGCAAGAAAAGAAAGAGAATAAAATACCAGAGAGCACAGATACAAGAAGAATACAGGGAAGAGAATTCAGAAGAATCTGAAATTAACAAGAAAGACTATTGTCATGAAAGTCAAGGGTAATGGTACACAAAAGAATAAGCAGAAAGACTGCAAAATGGAGGCCATCCAGGTAAACTTAGCAAGACACTATCTCAATACAAAAGTAAAGAGGGTTGATGATGAAGCTCAGTGGTAAGAGTGACCTTAGATCCAATACCTAGTACTGATGAAAACGAGTAGATTGGGCCAGGCATTTACCTCAGTGGTTCTGATGCCTGCCTTGCAAGTGCAAGGTCCTGGGTTCGATCCCTCATAACCACATATAAGAATGTTGAGTGTGGTCACTCACGCCCACAAGCAATCAGTACCAATACTACAGTGCCAGGCACGGTGGCTCATGCCTACAATCCCAGCACTAGGAAGGTAGAGGCAGGAGGATTGCTGAGTTTGAGACTTAAGTTTAGGACCATCCTGAACTACAAAGTGAGACTCTGCGTAAAAAAAAAAAAAAGTAGATTAAGAATTTGAATATAATGGGTATGTAAAAGTGATCTTTGAAAATAACAATTTGTAAAACACCAGGGCATTGTCCAGAGCTATTTGTGTATGTGTGTCCACTACAAAAATATTTATTCTCAACTATTACTCACTCAATAATATAAATATATTTTATAAGAACATTGTCACCTTACCATAAAGAACAAGCCTCTAGAAATACAATGGATTAAACATATTTTATTGTCCCAATAAAACTTCACTAAAATGGCAAAAAAAAAAAAAATTAAAAGATACAAACTTCCAATGAAAGGAAAGATATCAACCAACTAGAAATATGAACAAAATTGAGTATATAAAAAAGCACAGATAAAAGACAACAACTTACTCCAATTTCTGTTCTCTTAAGGTCCACCATGTTTCATAATTTAGAATATATTCCGAAACTAGAGATAACTGGTACCTTTGAAATCAAGAGACCTAAGTGAAGACGAAAGCAAAATATTGATTAGAAGGTTAGCAGACCAGACTATAACTCCCAGAACAGTCCTGTGTAACTGGTAACTGCTGCTAGTCAGCTAAGAGGTGGTTCGTTTTCTTTCATAGATGTTGTACCAGATAATCCCAGGTCCTTGGCCACAGCAAGAGAAGCGCAAGGTTAAAATGTGGCCCTATCCTGACATCAAAGACCTGTCTCCTCCCTACATGTCTAGGCAAGAAAATGAAGAGTCTGTTACAGGAAAGTCACCAGTCCCCACCCCAGAGATACACCGAAAGACCGACAGCGGAGGGAAACAGGGTTTCCCACCAAAACGGACTGGGTGCCTGCCTCATTCTGCCCACAAATGCGGACTTTGCAAGATGTCTCTTACTACCATATTTTTAGGAATGAGCGAGTAGAAAAATGCCAATAGACAGTTTAGGAAAGACAGAACCTGAAACAAACAAAAATTTTAAAAAATAGACTGAGAAACAGAAAAAGTATGTGTAATAAAAGGGGGGAAAAAAGAGGACAAATATACTTTTCCTGGAGCAGTAAAATACAAGATGCAAGACCAGGATATTAATTAAAAAAAGAAGCATTTAACGAGCAAGAAACTGCATTTAGAAAGTGAAAATGGGGCCTAAGAAATAAAGCACAATCCAAGTTTCAAAGGTCAACACTGAGGAGAAGTTGACGGCGGACCTACTCCACTGAAGTGTGCTTCAGCAAACTGAGGAAGGAAATTAAAAAAATACAGGAAACAGGTGAATCCAACACCGGAAACAGTCAGATGCTATTTCCAAATTGAGGGGTGGGAGGACTTTTTTAGTTTGTGTCGAAGCAATCAGCCCAGTTAGGGAAAGAGCAGAGGAAGGATATCTCCAAGGGGGAGTGGGGACAGAATAGAAAGATTGGTCTATCTGATACATTTACAGGAATTTGTTTCTTGTTAAAGCATTTGAGCATGAAAGAACGATAGATATGTAGAAAAGCAAGTGAATAAAATGCAAGGAGATATGTAGAAAAGCAAGTGAATAAAATGCAAGGAGGTAACTGTTAATGTTCCCCAGATTCTTCTTTTAGAAATGTGTGTGTGTGAGTCGGGTATAACCAAATATTCACTGTAAGAACGGTTATTTTAACCAAAACTCCAATACAAATAAATTGGAAGAAAAGCGCGTGTGGTGGTAACAGGGTAAGAAACCAAAACTTTAAATTTCTTTAATAAAAATCTAGTACTTTAGGAGACACTTGGATTTAATCTAAGAAAGATAAAAATATGCCTATCCTAGGAGAGAAAATTTCCATTTATACAGACACTGCTGTGTCCAGGATATAAACACCAGGATGTTCATAGAAACATGATTTATATCAGTTAAAAATGGAATCAACACAAATTTTAATAGCAAAAATTTGAATAAGTAGATTTTTGTTACCACTATACAATGCAATGCTTTACAACAGGTTACTGAACCTCAGCATTATTGAAATTCTGCTCCAGAAAACTGTTTATCAACTGCAGCTTCTTGTGCACTGTGAGATATTTAGCACCATTCCTAGCCCTTACCCATCAGACACTAGTAGCAGGCTGCCAAGCTGTGAAAACCAAGATATTTCCAGACAATGTCAAACATCTCTTGGGAGAAAACATTCACATGCTATCTTGTAGTGTGAGTCCATCAATATGAAATTCAAAATCTGGCAAAAACAAGGTGTATTTTGCAAGGACACATATGTAGTTGTTAAAAATCAAGAAAAACAAGGAACTTGCTGTAGAAATAAAGACTATTGCCATTCTTGGGGAATAGGGGACAGTTGTGACTTAAGAGACATATGAAATGAGACCCAAAATAGTGAATGTTTAAATTTTAAAATCTGATTCTGTATAAGACATAGCCATGAACCTCACCCACAACATCCACCTTTGCTTAGAATGCACTTATCTCATCATCCTTGTTATTTTCTGAAGTAATTCTGGATGTCTACCTTCATGAGCACCTTCACAAGGTGTTATCAAAACTCCAGTGAATGCCATAGCCTAGTGTCATGCAGAGGACAGGTGGGCTCATGGGGACACTGCAATGTGTCCTCATTCCCCTTATTCACCCAGAGCTGGCACTTGCAACTGCTGGCTCTTCTTCAAAGTTGAAAAGATTCAGGCAGGTAAATATTTTGAATAAATCTAGCATATATCAAGACAGCTCAAAAATTGGAACTAAAGATACTCTGAAAAAAAGAACTTTCAGAACTGCTTCAGAAAAATCACAAGAATAACAGGGTAGGTATATTCAAAGTGAGGTGTTGTTCTGTCTTTCACTGCAATAAATTTCTTTTTTTATTGATGTTTAGTACATTTTATATACACATCATGATCATATTCGACACTGAGAATTTGTACTAGTACATGACATGAATTAATTATCATTTTAAATTTCTTAAATTTACATTCACTTCTATTCTTTTTAATCAGATCTTGTACAAAAGCATCTTCTGGTGATGCAGCACTGTTTGTAAGGATTTCCTGTTGTTTTATTAATTTATATAGCAATTTTACATATTTTAAACATATTAGTATGTAGTTATACTAATATATCAACATATTTATACACTTAAACTTTCATAATTTTCTTTATACATTTATGACATTTCTTATATGTTATAATTTGCAATTTAAAAGTAATAAAATGGAGACAGTATAAAGCAAACATCTAATTGAAAAATTAAGTAACACTAAAAGCATGCTACTTAGAAATATGAAAAAAAAATCTGAGAAGGCTCAGAGGTAAAAGAATACAAGTCATAAAAAAAGGAGCCCAAAACAACAGTATATTAGTGTTTTTCTCCCTTTCAAAGATGGCTGATAAGCATTTGGTGTGAAAATGAGCAGAAGAGTGGATATGAAATCATTCCCTTTTATTCCTCTTGCAAATATAAATAATATGGTTTCATAAAGCTCTACAGTATGACTTATAGCCAGGGCCTACACATAATTAGGTATTTTAAACTATGTTACTTGTAAGATGAACAATGAATTGAATTTTTCTAAACATATATTTTACCCTACCTCTAACCTAATACACATGCAGGCATGCACATGCGCACACACACACACACACACACACCAAGAAAACCACACTCCCCAACCAACGCCAACTGCATAAATATTTTTAACAGACAACACTGGTTCAGAAAATGAATCCCCTTGATTTCCCCTCTTTTGTCTAACAGATGACAATGTTTCTCAATCTGGTTCTCTAAATTAAAAATGTCTCTTTTTGGAAAATCCTGTAAAAACTCTAGTACATAACAAGTAGTGACCGTTCCCTTCTCTCCATTCATTCCGATTGGTGCCCTCCATTTTGAGATGAGCAGTGAAGTTTTACATTTATGCTTGCAGAAGAACATATGCATATAAATCACATGAACAATCTCACACTAACCTGGACCATACCACTAGCACTTCTTGTTTTTATTGATAACACTGAGAGGAGTCTCTTTCAGCACTCAAAACAATACAGTGCCCCTAAATCCCCAATCACCAAAGACTCGATGTCTGTAGAAATGAGGTCATTTTAGCCTTACTTTAAAACTCAGGTACTTAGTTTCCTAAAAGGGAGAAATGTGCATTTTCAAGTGAATCAGGTAATTGTAAATTGATGAAAAAGAATCCCCTGATTTCCTTGTGATTTTATACATTAGATTATAGATAAAAGACCTGATACTTTTAATGGTATGAAATAACTAAGACTCAGAAACTGGAACAAGTTATTGTCTTTCCTCAGAATGCTTTAAAGATGAGCATGTACACATGAGTAAATGTATCTCATGAACAGTGAATAACATCTACTTTTAAAATGCCCATTGAAAAATATTTATCTTTTCCTCCCTATGATAAGCTACTTCAGATTCAAAAAATAAAGTATTTCCATAATAAAAACAACATTTAGAAATAATAGCATAACCTCTACTTCAATTCATATTTTCTATAATTTAAAGAGCTAATGACATATTTATAAGGTATATGTGGTAAGAAAATCTCTTATTCTCAATTTATAAGTTTGAAATATACTCAATTTGAACATATATTTAATTTTTAAATGTACATTTAAAAAATGATTTGAATTCTCTACTCTTAATTTCTGGACCAGTTTCTCAACATATGTAAAAAAATCCTTGGTTTAATCATATCTTCTGTTTTCTCTAATCTCAATAGCTTTTATTTATTTTTACCAATTGACTTTTGGAATAACACAGATCACTTCTTATTCTTATTGTACCCACTTGAGCATCAACAATCTGATGCTCTAGAATCTTCAAAAGATGTTCCAGGGTATCTTGGGAGAAGAAAATAGCCTTTAGGGAAAACTTCATCATATGCTCCAAGCACACTATTGAGTCAACACTAAGAAGTAAACATTCAGACACACCTCTAGAATCATTAAAAGATAGGAAAAAACAAGCATTGCTGGAGATGTAGAGAAATGAGAACCGGAAGGAACATTGCATTAGTCAGCTCTCCTGTCACTGGAACACAATACCCAGCTTAAAGGAGAATTCAGTTTGGCTCATGGTTCCAAGAAATTCAGCCCATAGATTGCTGACTCTAAGACAAAATCATCTCTCAGTAGAAGAGCATGGCAGGACAAAAGTTGCTTAGCTTGTGGTAACCAGGAAGCAGAGAGAGAAGAGTGCCAGAGACAATATTACCCAAAGTTACACCTCCATGATCCACTTACGCACACTCAAACGTAGGGTTTACTGATCTGCTTAGTCATTTCTTGATCCAGTCAAACTGACATAACAATTGATGGTCACAAATGTGAAATGGCATAATCACTTTGGAAAATAGATGAGCAGTTTCTTAAGAAGTTGCGCCTACATATATAATATGACCAAGTAATTACATTTCACATCTACCTATGAGAAATAAAAACATACGCTCATACAAAGACTTGTATAAAACATTTCTAGAAATTTTGCTCATGCATCCTGAACCTAGAAACAATTCAAATATCCATCAATTGGTCAATAAACAGAATATAACACATCCACACAATTAAATTTTACCATCAGTGAAAAGGAATAAATACTAAGTAATGACATCATGAATGATCCTAAAAACATTATGCTATGAGAAAGCTAGATACAAAATTAAGATCTTACTATACAGTTCTGTTTAATGAAATATCCAGAAAAAGCAAATCTATGAAAACAAAAAGTAGATTAACGGTTACTTAGCTAGGCTTGGGAAATAGAATTAATAGCAAACGGATATTTTCTTGGGATGATGTGAATGTTCTGAAAAAATGGAGTAGCGATGGTGACCAAAGTCTTTCAATTTATTAAAAATCTTTAAACTGTGTACTTAAATCAGGTAAACTTTATGGGGTATAAATTATGTCGCAGTAACTGTTTTAATAAAAGAAGTTAAGTATTTGCAAGAAATTTATGAAACCTATAGAGAGGGACAGATGGAACGTGCAAAATTTCCAGAATACCACCAGTGACCCAGGACAGGTTACATAAGCTTTATAGTCATTTACTCTGGGAAAAGCAAATGTTATCCTATTACATGATGCCTTGTAAATGGGACACTTGGTGGTGGAGCTCTTGCCTAACATACGTGAGACTCTGGGATTAATCCTTAGCCTTGCCAAAAAAAGATAGAAAAATAAAAGATTCCTTGGGCAGAATTTTTCAAACACAGTCCCAGGCAACTTTAGTATCTTATTTTTTTATGTGCACACGCAAGACAGTGTCATAACTGCATGTAGATTGGAATTTAGTCCTGCCAGAAATTTGACCTATTCTACAGCTTCTTTAATAGTAGCAAGTCTTCCCACTCATTCCCACTCATCCTTTTCCTTTTCAGTACTGTCTTGACCCTGTTCCAGGCCCTGACTAACCCCTCCTGAGCACCCAACCCCTCCCTTTATCCTGTTTACACAGCACAAAGCTAATCACCCCAGGGCCAAGTACCAGACAATTAGAAACAATCTTTTGCCCTGGATCCGTAAAATATTCAAATTAGCCAATTCACAGGCAGCCCAGAACCCTAGGTAACCTCAGGTCTTTGTCATATTGCCTCCTGGCAGGACAGTTTACTGTTGCCCTGCCCCCTGGAAGAGGATGCTTGGCCTTCCCTATTGGCCTTCTCTCCTTTACAGCTATTTAGAAGAGAATTCAACCTTTTTTCCATCCCAGGGTCAGGGTGTTGTACACCATGGAAAGGATCTTAAATCATGTAAAACAGAAAGTAAATGCTTGATGGTGAAGAGAGGAGACACACAGATCATTGTATCACCAGGACCTCAAAATACACTTAGCAAAACTTCTCATGTGCTAAATTGTACGTGAAGTCGTTCCCGCAGGCTTGGAAGATCAATTGTCATTTTTGTTTCGACTGATATTACTACCAGTTCTCTCTAAAACATTTGCCGATGTTCATATATTCTCATACAAAAGGGACAAATAATCACAAAACAAATTCTGACAAAGAACCAAATCACGCACTCTTTTCTTTTTTAAAACTATAGTCACTATTCTCCACGGATTTTTGTTTTATCCAAGAAGACTTTTGACAAATGAAAAGTCACTGGTATTGTAGTAGTTCAGTTATCTTTTTTTTTGTATCACTGGAACCACAGCATTTTCACACTTACAAATGCACTACTGAGACTCAGAATTACAAATAGTACTCATTATCTTCATGACTGACTGGTGTGCCTGATACTTACAAGGACTTTGGATAATTCAAAATACTCCCCATCCTGCTTCTCTCTTGCTTCCAAAAAGCTGGACGTTATGGTTAGAGGGTACTGGTTGAGCAAGTAGCATTTAGTGGTTCCAGATTTTCTCTGGTAAACTCTTCCATACAACAAATCAGCTGTATGACGTACTTCAGTGAAAAGGAATGTGTTGTTTATTCTCTTTTCATGTTTGTCTGGGAGATAGTTATCGTTCTCCTCTCTCAGAGCTCAGCTCTTCAGACAGCTTACTTTGCAGGAGATTCAACAAAGTGTATAGACAATAAGATGTCTGTCAGAAGTGTGTCCTGCCCTCAATGCCGCATTTGTTGTAATAACTACTAATTGATTTGGAATTGTTCTTCACTATTTTTAGACTTGCTTCTCAACATTACCTGGGACTCTAGAAGATTCAAGCTGAGATACTGGATGTAAGGCCTCTCAAAGAGAAAAAAGGAGCTGGTAGAAATGAAAGATATTAAAACTCATTCAAATGGGAATTGGATTTACAGAGATTTATTTTCTTCACTAGATAAAATTCACTTGGACTGCTATGGACCTCTGAAGACTCATTTAATTAATTCATCAAATAAAGCTTCTAAAAGAAAATAGTCTATGGAGATTTCTTAAAACATAGCCCTCTACTCCATAAATATCCTCTTTAATAGAGATTAAAGGCAGGGGAGGGGAGATGGCTAATACTCCTAGATATAGTTATTGCCTACAGAATTTCATTGAAAATAGGTAGCATTGTCAGACAGGAAAAAAGATAATTCATTAGCCCAGACAAGCTTATTTAATTGATGGAGAGTAAGTCTTGAAATAAGGTACTTCAATACAACCTAGATATATAAAAACAAATTTGATCCCTAAAAGTCTTTAAAAATATTATTCTTATATATATATTTTAGTTTATTTGCACAAACATCAGAGCTTTACTAGGACTGGGCCTACTGTTGTCAAAAACATGCTACATTCTGGACACGTTTATCATGCACCCAGAAGAAGTCATCAATATTTTTCCTATACAAACTTTATTTCCATTTAACACCTGAGATAATCCACAACAATGTATGTAAACTAGAGAAACGAATAATTTAGCAATACATATGTATCAAATGATTTCAGAATAAAAATAATTAAAAATTTTAACAAAAATTAAAACTATCTCTTTATTTTCTCTATGAATGCAAATAATTGATTATAAGCTAACTACAATACTAATACAATGTGTCAGCTTCAAAGACCAGAAAACAAAAATCTTGTAGAGCACAGTGGCATATATGTGTTATCCCAGCTACTCGAAGACTGAGCTAGGAGCATTACAAGTTCAAGGCCAACCTGGGAAACTTGGTGAGACTTTGTGTCAAAATTTAAAAAGAATAAAAAAAGAGAGCAAAAGTCCTAGGGTGTGTTGCTTAGTGGTAGAATACATCTGAGTTAAATTCACAGTACTAAGAAAAAAAAAAAAGATTCATGTTTTTAAAACTTGGTACAAAATGCAGTGATGTCCAGAGATGGAGACTGTAGATTTAATTAGATGACCATTTGATTGCAATATCAAGAAGTGATGATGGAAACAGAGGTTAAGACTTAGTTGAAAGGAACTCATGCTCCTTGGTTCCTGGTGCTTTCCTCTCTGACTTTTTCTCTTTCTCTCTGCTTCCTGTGGGTTAGGAAGTGACTGACTTTCTCCCTCCATGCTCTTCACTGTGATGTTTTTGACTTGTTTTGACCCAAAAGCAATGGAGCCATTCAATCATTAACTGAAACCTCTGAACCCATGAGCCAAAATAAACCATTTATTATTTAATTTGTTTTCAAAGGTATTTGGTCACAACAACCAAAAGTTGACAAACACATGTATAGTACATATTTACAAGGGCTTCAGTAACATAGAGAAAAAACCTTAAATAATCTAAGATAGAGTGCAGAATGTCATACGATAGTGTCATGTATGTATCCTTGACATTATGTCTCTCCAATATTTGTAAGAGAACAACTCCTACCAAGCTTTGCAAAATTCTGAATGAAGATATAAACAAGGTAACTATACATCTCACAAAAAGGTAAGAATGCAAACTCATAACGAAATTTTAAAATTATGTTTTGAAAAGAAAAGTATTTAAACTACTTTTAACTCTGTGTAAATATGATCCAGCATTTATAACATTATAACTATAAACCTACCCTATACACAATTATTAATAAAAATTTCTCAATTTGCCACATGCAATGATAAAGGCCAATCTCCAAACTTTCACAGAGGAGCCAAAAACATCCAGTGGAAGCAAGATAACCTCTCTAATAAAGAGTACTTCTATCTACATTCAGAAGACTGAGAAGATTAGAAGATCTGTCTCACCATGTACTAAACTAAAATCAAGATAGATCAAAGATATAAATATTAAAATAGAAGTAATTTGCTTAACAATAAAATAGGTTACAAAAAAAAACCTCTTGAACATATACGTAAGGAGCACCAATAGCACTAAGAATCAACAAGTGGAATCCTATCAAATTGAGAAGGTTTTTCCATGGCAAAAGACGCAACCAAAAGAGTAAAGAGACAATCTACACAATGGGGCAAAGATTGTCAGCTATTCCACAGACGGGGAACTTACAACATCTAGAATATCTAAAGAACTCAATATATTGGATTGTCCTCAAAAGAAAAGACCCAATGAAAAATGGGCAATGAAAATTAATATAAACCTTTCTGAGAAGAGGTATAAATGGCTAATAAATGCATGAAAAATATGCTGATCTTTGCTGGCCATCAGAAAAATACAAATTAAACTACATTGTGATACCATCTTGTCCCAGGAAGGTTGTCTATCATCAAACATCTAATAATAACAAGTGCTGGGAGGCACGTGTAGAAAAAGAACTCTACTAGATTATTGGTGGAAATAAAAATAAGTACAATCACTATGGAAATCAGCATGGTGACTCCTCAAAAAACTAAACGTAAAAATATTTATAATATATTATATATTTATGGGTAGAGAAATGAAAGAGAAATAAGTAAAAGACAAAAATTTCAATACTTCTCCAAAATATACATTCTGTTGTCTCAAAAATATTTCAATATATATGTTAATATTTCATTTATCCTGCTAGTTTATCTTAGTTCATTAAAAGAAATTGTGTGTTGTCTGTTCCTTTTTTGTAAGATCTTTATGGCTATCTTTTGTAGTCTAACTACTTTGAAGAAAAGAATACTCAGTGTATCAACTTTTGTTATTGTTTTATTCTCATTATTATTTTTTGTTTTAGTTTATCATAAAGTGAAAAAATCTTTGGATGCTATGAAAAAAATATTAATATAACTGCTTAAGAATCTATATTATATTACTTAGCATGACTAGGCTGTCTTTATTCAAAGAAACTTGCAATCTGCTAGACTAACTGAATATCTATACAGAAAAGGAATGATAGTTGAAGAGACCTTTGGCAGATTGAATCACTAAGAAGCACTCTGCAGATGGGTAAAGAAAGTTATCCTTGCTACATCCATCCCACTGTAAAGTGATTTTTGTCCTATTCCCTTCAAGTTTAACTGTATTTTGATTTTGGATGAAATTGTTAGGCTTCTGTATTTCATATTAAGAGGTCCACACTCTAAGCCTTCAGGGATAGATGCTCATATTTTGTCTAGTCATCTTAAGTATACTTGAGCTGAAATCATTTACCTGTTTCATTTTAGACATTCCTCACAATCCTCAGAATATTACTCAGATTCTTAGGAGTTGAAGCAGAAAAACTCCATGAAAATCAGCGTTTGTCTCTATGGCAATTTGTGGGCTTGAATTTCTTTTCAGTTCAAGTTTAGAAAAGTTATAAAAGTTTAATGCAGTTTATGGAACTATTTTCATTTTTTAAAAACATGTTTTACCCTCTTTATTACTAAACTTTTTATCAAAAATGGTCTTAGTCACTTTCTTTCTGCTAGGACAGAACACTCAACACCCACAACTTAAAGGAGAGTTGTCCAGAAAGAGTCAGGTTGCAGAGGAAGAAAGCTGCTCAAACCACAGCATCCCAGAATCAGAGAGCAAAGGAAAGAATCAGGAAGAGAGATATATCTTTGTAGACTGTGCCCAGGGAACAGCGTCTTCTAACCAGGCCCTACCTCCTAACATCTCCATGATCCAGTCACCTCTAAGCACATGAGAGTTTTGGGGATCATGCTTGATCTAAACCATAACAGAAATAGAAGTGGGAAAATGCAACTGAAATACTTACATATGCTTCTATGACAGTTATATAGTTTATACAATGACAACGTTAAGTAGCTAACATGTAAACTAGTTAGAATGAAAGGGCCTCAAGGAGGGACAAGAGTTCTATGCACAGGTTTCTCATACTTGTGTTACAAAACACTACCTCATACATGAGTACAAGTGCTTAAAAATTATGAAGCCCTGATGCAAAATCCTAGCTCCACTGGTAGGCTCTCCTCTCACTCAAAGTACAGAAGAAAGAAGGAATCTTCCTATGGATTGCAAATAAAAGTTTAAATTTAGCCTCCTTTCCATATTTCTGCCCTTTAAATCAGTGTAGAATACCTGCTCCACAGAATTTAGAAAAGAATTTGATCTCATACGTTATCTGAAAAAGGTTCCTTATATCTGAGAGTTAAGAGAAAATATAAGTAACTCATGCGAACATCACTTAGCAATTCCGGGTTTTTCCTCAGGAGTCCTGTCGCCTTAGACACCAACATTTGTCTGTTTTCACCTGAAATTCCCAGCCAACACCATTAGTCCCTCTCCTCAATGATAAGAGAAAGCAACACTTCTCACAAATTCTAATTTTAACTTAGCCTCAGCCCCTTCTCAGCACATGAACGTAAGCACACTTCCGCCTTCTAGAGACTCATATGAAATAACAGAGACAAGCAGAGCCCCGGAAGGACCATCTGTTGGGGTTAACCCTATCTGCTGCTTTCCATGGCAGCTCCTGTCAACGGGCTTGAAGCTATTTGAGGCCAGAACCAAGGCTTGGTGGTTCTCTGAGCTGTTTTTAGGAAGACAGAATCTGCAGCTGTTTCCATGCAATGGTTCTTTCTGATGTACGCGGTTTTTCATGCATGACCACGTTCTCCAGCTGTTTCTTAAATCCTCGAGAACTGTGTCAACATCACCATCACTGACCAATGCTGACCCAGTGGGAACTGCCGTAATGCACGGCCCTTCCTGAGAAAGCATTTAAGACGCAATCAGCCCTCGAGTGACACTTCCCAAGTTTTCCCAAAAAATTCCACTAACAGCTGAGAACAGAGGATGTGTGACCTCAAGGTTTTTGAGACTTCACATGAAGTTCCACAGATGTAGGAAATTTTGCAAGCACAAACCTCTTTGATGTCTCATAGTACAACTTCAAAATCTGTGACTTGAAATTTATTTCATAGCACAATTATTGTTTTCAAGATGAATGCTTCTCTCCCTGTCATAACCCTCAAATATCTGAGAAATAGTAATATTCCTGATGAGGATATCCTGTTTATCTCTTATGTTGCAAATCTAGAAACCTTTGTACTTCACTGCTGGGATGATGATGATATTGGTGGTGGTAGTGGCGGAGGTGGTGAAAGCAACAACTATGCTGACCACAAAAATAACTAGTGTTTATTGAGTGGTTAACGTGTATTAGGAGTTATGCAAAACCCAGCACTAGCATGGTTTCATTTAATTTTTAAAGCAATATTGACAATTAGTATGAGAATTGCTTTCTTTTTGGAGATGAACTAAGTAAGGGTCCAAGGAGTTAATAGCTGACTGCTTACAGACTTTCAGCTACAAAGTTGAAGAGTCACAATACAAAATCTCACAGTGATGGAAACTATTTATATTTATATGTATTATTATATATTATTTTGCTTACTAATTTGCTTACTAATTTTGCATAATAAATATGTATATATTATTTTGCTTACTAATTCTAGGTGGATTGAACTCAAGTCTTTCATACTGATCTATGTTCCCAACCCACTTTTCAAATTTAAAGACAGTTTTACAATGCTAAATTGCCTCGGCTAGATGTGAACTGACAGTCCTCTTGCTTCCAGGTCCCAAAAGCCTGGGAATACAGTCCTAAACTACCATGCTCAGCTTGACTTATTTTTCTCATTCTTCCTTAATAAGAGGGTTTGATAATTTCCTACCGTAAATCTTAAGGGCCCTAGTACCCAGCACTTCAGGAAGTTCTTGAACCAATTAATGTGGACCCAATAGTAACCAGGCAAGCAAAATGAGGACTATTTAAGGATAGAACTAAATAAGGTCTAAATACATTTGTCTGTTAAATTCTTTCTTAATTTTCAGGTGTTTTATCAAGTTCTGGGTGGACATGATTTCAGGAATGAATTCTCTTCCTACAGAGCTAATATCCTATACTGGTAACAGTGAGCACCTACACTCTGAGGCACTTGTGGCTTCCATAGGGTTAGCATCACACTTCCTGAAGGGCTCTTAGCTCTGTTTCCTCTAGGGCCTAAGGCAGGACTCTGGTCCATACCTATCTTACTTCTCAGAAGCAGCCTCTTCCCTGCTTTCTCACTCTGCTTTCATCAGCATTCCCCAGGGAGGAGATGAACTTTGAGTAACTGAGAAACTTGGCCAAAGTTGAGCTAGATCTTCACGATTATCTCTTCTCAGGACACTGATGTATTTGTGCTAATCAGGCTTCAGGAACATTCCTGGCCTCTCCATGATTTCCAGACTAGGTCTGGAAACTAATTCTCAGAGGCAGGTTGTACAGGTTAACAGTGAAAGGCCTCTTCTCAGGATTCTTTACTTCTATCCATGGGCAAAAATTTGACCTACTTTAAAGTTGTAGTTTCCACATCAGAACCAGTCTCTGCATGAAGCACTCATTTCAATAGTGTGCCAGGGTCTTTTGTGAAACTTTTTGGCTGAAGCTGTAAATCATTCTGAAGACCTTTATGTAATTGTCATCCCAGGAAGTTTCTATTTTAAATTTCATTCCAAAAATGTGTCATCTTTATAGAAGAAATTTTATACTTTTTTTTTTTTTTTTTTTTGCAGAAAATGGAAGTTATGTTATATGTTTCTTCTCTGCACTGGGTGCCAGGGACTTTGAATTCAATTTAATATCTAAATGAGGTAATATATTTATTTTTAGGTGATTCTTAGTTTCATTTATTTCAGTGCTGGAGATTGAACCCAGCATCTTCACCCTGATCTGCATTCCAGCCCCACTCCTCCTAAGATAGTACACACTAAGTCATTAAGTTTCCTGGCCTGGGCTGTGGCTTGTCCTCCTCAGGCTCCCAGCATGCACCACCACATCTAGCTTTCTACCATTTTTGAATACTCCAAGATGCTTCTGCAATTTTCCACTTTAACTGCACATTAGAATCACAACCAGGATTGAACGTGGATCCTTGCACTTGCAAGGCAGGCACTGGTGAGCTAAAGCCCTGGCCCCTATAAATAATAATATTGAACAGACCTACATCTAACCAGGCCTTCTCATTCTTGCCTGTTCATTAATATCACTGGAGAAACTTCTAAACCCCTGATGCACAAATCTTACCCCAAAAGTCATGGTCTCTGTTTTAGTCAGCTTTCTACTGCTGTAACAAACACTTAACAAATCAGCCTGAAGACAGAAAGATTTAGTTTGGCTCTCAGTTTCAGACATTTGGTCTACGGTCAGTTTGCTTCATACTTTCGAGGCCTGTGACGAAGTAGAATATCATAGCAGAAGGAGGCACTGAAGACAGATTGTTCACCTCACCATGGCCAGAAAGCAGAAAGCACACCAGAGGGAGGCTGGAGAGGTCCAGAAGAAAGGCACAGTACTAAGATAGCACATCTGTATGACCTTTCAACTGGAGCCTTCCTCTTATGAGTCAATATCAGTTATTGCTGGACTAATCCATCCCAGAGGTTAGCATCCTCATGATCCAAATGCTTCCAGATTCTCTACTTCTTAACCCATAAGCCTTTGGAGGAGCATCTTAGATCCAAGCTATGGCCTTTCTGAGAAAGACACTGAGATGCTGGTAATTTTGAAAGATCATCAGCTGGTTTCACTGTGCAGCTGAAGTTTCTATACTTTCTTTCCTTTCTGGCCTCACAGATGTCTTGAAACAAGCACTGTTTATGAACCAAATTATTAAACAAGTCATATCCATGTTTGTTTTCTAACAAAAATGTTTCTTTAGTCCTCGTTTGCCCCAAGTGCTTAGGACCTGTGTCCTGTTTCTTGTTACACCGCAAGCCTGCCCAGGCATGGCCCTCACCCTGTCGAGTGCATTCCAAACCCAGCCAACTCCTCATCCATCTGGTCTCTTCAAGGCTGACTAGCAAGGACACTCATAGAATAGAAAAGCTTTGCTTGTTCTAATAAATCAAAAACTCGTATTCCATCTTCCTTCACTTCTCGATGTTTGTTTTCTCAAGTTTATAACCTTTTCTCATATTTGGGGCAAGGTCTTGAACATCTCTTTTAGATGGTCATGTTTTAATTTATTAATCAATTTTCTCATTTATTTATTGACTTCACCAATTGTTCATTAAAGCTTTCTAATTTATTAATGGCTGGACAATCAAATTCATATTAAAATGACCAATATTGTTTGACATTCTTTAACTAGTGCTGACCCAATTGCTTCAGAGTTCTTTCAGATTTTTAAAACCTTTACCTCAAAAATTATTGTTTTAAATCTACAATCTCACAGTGCAATAGGAAGAAACTGCATGATACCAGATCCCATAGTATCTGGGAACACACCAAAATGTTTTTACGAGCCTACCTTTCTGTTAAATGTCAAATAACAGTACTATTCACTGGATTTTTATTTTAATTACAACTTATAGAGATATTCATAAAAGAGAACTTCCAGAACTGTGTCAGGAAATGGGGAGAACAACAACATTCGCATGTTCAAAGCAAGGGGAGCATTCTGAGGGAGATTACTGGTAATATATCTTTTACTGTAATCAATGTTTTTATTTATGCATTCACTGTTTTTCTGTCACACCTTTTACTTGTGTGTTGGTTGTTGTCTATGTGAGGCTTTCCCAGCCAGAGAGGGTGAAGTGCAGAGTCAATCACAGACCCTGGGGAAGGTTTCTGGAACTCTCTGATTTATTCAAGCTTTCGAATCATATATATAGCAAAAGGTCACATGGCGGGGTGAAGGCTGGGAGGAAGGGAGGGTCTGTTGGTTTGATCTAGGGTTTTGCCCAATAAGAGAATTTTGTGAGTGGGGGTCTACATGGCATGAGCTATGGGGGAAGGTGAGGTCATGGGTGAGAGACAAAAGGGGTGAAGCTGTCACGATGGCTACTGACAAGGTCCAATGCATGGGAACGAGTGTGCTCAAGCCCCTAAGTGTCTCTGAGTCTGCAGGGAGATAAAGTCTCAACTTTTCGGCTCAGGAGACAGGCAATGGTTCACGTGCCCTAGCCAGACTTGAAGCTCTCCCTTACTTGTCAACTTCAAGATTTCCATTTGATTTTCTACAAAAAGGAACCTATCATGTTACTAGTACTTTCTGCTTGATTAGAAGTTATTAGCATACCTTCTTTTACATTATTATGATTCCTTAACTCTTTGACCGTTTTTATGATGATTGCTTTCAGGATTTTATCTGTCAAGTCTCACATCAAAGGCTTCTCACTCATGTCTTCTCTGGCTTGGTGTATTTCTGTGTGTAAGGATTTTGGATAAATACTACAGAAATTCTGGGTTCTGATCCCCCAGGGGCTTCTTTCTCCTTGTCTACTGGTTTACTGAGATGGTCATACACTCTTTTATTGAAAGGTCCTTCCCCCGGAGGGCACTGCCTGGGTGTGGGCATGGTGTAGTCACACTGGAATGCTGGTGGTTTTATTTGGGCTCCTCCTGACTGTCTTTTCTCCTTACCTCATGGTTAAGCTGCTCAGTCCCTGTTGCTAACACACTTATCTCCTAGACTATTTAGTTGCTGACTGATTGCTCTGTGGATCAACAGTGTTAGAGCATAATCCTCTCCATATTGAGATCCAATTAAATTCAGGCCCTTTTTTTTAAAGGTAGTTTAAACCTATCAGAATTTGTTGGGACTTCAAGAGGCTCTTCTTTTATTTTTTAATATAAACAGACAGTATCCACACAGTTTCTCATAGTTTTCTTGACAAAGGAACATCATTCAAGAACATACTATGTACAATGATAAGAAGAAACACAAAATGCTGTAAATGATGCACAACAAAATCCAGCAGTCTGAAAGAGTGCACATGAACTCTTGCTCACTGTGCAGACTAAATTTAATCACTTGCTTAAGTAGCAATAAAAATACAATCTTTTATGGATCTTGTTCAGACTACAAAAGAGGGAAATTATTACCATATATATGATTTTTGTATTAGGCTGTTTACTTGGATCAATTTTACAGACACCTCCAACTCCAAAGACAGAGGCAAAAGTCTGTGTATTTTAAAGGAATTAATAATGGTGTGAGTTAAAGACTTTATACAGTTACTACTACTGACACTTTTCACCATAGTTTACACACATCACATGATCATCTTATAGAACATTATGCTTAAAAATACAACTGAGTGACAATTTTATAACATTCACACACCATGAGCTGGTTAAGAAGCAATGCCACAGTTGCCTCCTGTAGTGCTTTGCTGTTGATAACAAGGACAGTGCATCATGGTCAAAAGAAATTAGGTATCAATACTACTAAGCAGCTTTGATTTACTAAAGGCCATCAACAACCACCATTGGGCAATGAGTTCTTTTAGAGTATGGATCCTAGAAGCAAGCACCATCATTGGTTAAAATTTGTCTAAAGAAGTCAGTTTCTGTTCTAAAGCTATTTTCACAAAACTGAAAATTACTAAAGTGTTTAAATATAAACAGGAAGGGCCTAGGAAAGGGCTATGGGAGACTGGACATTCCAGCTGCTAGTCCTATGTTTTAATCTTTCCTGTATAGAAGAAAGTGAACCCTCATCTCAGACACTCTTGCCTGCAGTTTCTCTGAAGAAAAATTATATATTTTCCCAAGCTTCTTAGAGCTTAGTCACTAGAATACTATATGCCACAAGTATGAGCAGTGGTCTTTGTTAAGCTAAAAGTAAATATATTTTTCATCTATCTCACAGAAAATAATTATCTTCCCTCATTATATCTACATAACCAAAAATTTACATTCTCTTCATAACAAAAACTTGGAAAGTAGCATGAGGTTGCCACCACTAACAAGCAATAATTAAATTATAATTTTTCTTGTTTAGTTTCATGTTCCTCTTCATCAGTCATGCCACTGTACCAACTTTCCTACATTCATTTAATATGAATTTTTCAATTGGAATGTAAGCTCTTTTGAGGTAGGCACCATTTTTAAATAATGTCTGTTGTAGAATGTATACTTGAGATGACCCCAATAAATACTGAGTCATTTACATACAAATGGATGTACCTTGTAGTGAAATAAATAGGACACAGATGTGTAAATATTGTATCATTGTTCTGATATGAGAAACTGAAGGTGTAAATGAGTTCCAAGATGTATGATTAGTATTGTAAAATAAAAAGAAAGTGTGTAAAAAGAAAAGGGAAAAGGAAGACAGGAAAAAGGACAAAAGAAATGTTATAGAAAAGGAAATAAAGCTTATTTATAGAGGTGTTGGGGATTATAGGGAGGACCAGGGAATGGGAAAAAATGAGAATCAAGATGTGTCTGGGCCGGGGAGTTAGCTCAGTGGTTCCAGCACCTGTCTTGCAAGCGCAAGAACCCGGATTTGATCCCCAGGTAACCACATACAATACCGAGCGTGGAGACGCACTCCAAGCAGAAATCATTACCACACACCACAGTACCAGGTGTGGTGGCTCTCACCTGTAATCCCAGCACTCAGGAGACAGAGGCTGTGATGTGAGTTTGAGGCTGAGCTCAGGGCCAGCCTGAACTACAAAGCAAGACCCTGCCTCAAAAAAAAAAAAAAAAGATACATCATGTACTAGTACAAACTCTCAATGTTGAATGTGATCACAATGTACATATAAAATGTACGAATATAATCAATTAAAATATTAATTGAATGAACAAACAATGATAGTATGAGCTGGTATCAGCACATTTATTCTCTGGGATGTTTTATGGAAAATTAACAATCCTCTCAGTGAACATCTAATTTAATGATAGCTTAAAGACTAGAACATTCTTTGAAGTGCGTACAATCTTGCAAGAGTTGCGTATATGCCCACATTGTCTTCTTGTCCCATCCCTTCTCTCCCCTCCAAGTGAAACCAGACTACAATTAATATCAAGGTTCATCCTGACAAGGAGACAGTGTCCCATAACAGAGGCCTGAAAAGAAAAAGAGACAAGCCACTGCATTTTCTTGGTCTTGCTGTGGGACTTATGAATTGATTGTGCATTTGGCAAACTCAGCTTTGTTTAAACCATCTACCCAGAGAATCAGTTTCTTTTCATCATATGTTCCACCATATGTTTTTGATCCATATCAGCATATACAAGCTTTGGATTAATCTAAAGTCTCCAACTAATATGACTTTAAGGTTTGCTACATCTGAATTTTGCATGTGGTCCATCCCCAGAGCCAGGTACTTCAAGTTTTAGCCCATCTGATTTCTTAGGGAATAAGTAGTCCTATTCTGAGGAGACTGACACACAGAATTACCAGCACTGAGCCTATGCCTCATTATTGCTCTATTTTTGTCTTCTGAGACTGTAATATAGACTTTTGTTCAGGAATTATTATCTCACTTTCTAAATACAGAGACTTAGCCCTCATCCCCAGAAAGCTTGTGCTGTACACCAGAAGCAATATACATCATCCCCAGGGTTATTTTTATGTGCTTATATTCTTTAGCATCTGAAAGGTTGCAACTGAAAAACATAAAAGAAAGTAATGAATATTAAAATATTAAACAAGTAGCATAACATGTAGTATATATTTTTACTATTAAAGTAATTCACCCCTAAAAATATTGATGCTTCCCACTTTAAAAAAGGAGATCTCATTTCTCATTCTAGTGATTCAATCAAGTAAAAGAAAGACGGTGGAAAATTCCAACTTAAAGAGAGAAATGAGATGAAATACAATCCAGGCCTACCTGCTATGAAATTCCTTGTAGGCTACTTAAAATTTTGTTAAAATTATTTCAATTGTAGCTTTTTCCCTAAGGATCAAAAATCCTATTTCACTTCTCTGAGATACAAAGTTTAGATTCCTATTCTTATACCAAAGCTATCAACATGATTCTTTAACAGTCAGTTACTATAATAATTTTAGTAAAATTCATCTGTAAGTCTTCATAGAACCAGCTGCGACATCTCCAACAACAAATAACTTGCACTGATATCAGTCTTAAATTTACAAAAGCATGAATAAACTCAACAGTTCATGTTAACTCTTTTACAAGAAAATACATTTTAAAAAAACATAATTAATCTTACTGTCTCTTTTTGATGTGGATAGTATAATAAAAGTAACTTAACTCTTTGGACATATCACAAATCATAGTCCGATTACAAATTATTTTCAAGGAAAACATTCAGCAAAACAATTTTGTCTAAAAATGTCCCCATTTCATCTTTTTAGAATTATATCTAACTGACTTTGTTGGCATATTATATATATACATTATGCAGAAAATTCCATCCATTTTTTGGGGGGGAGTATTTTCAAAAAAATGTATTTGTTTCAATAATAGAGATTATTCAGCTACATTAAGAGTAAATGCATCATCTCAAGACACTGAATTATTTGACAAGGCTCATCAATTACTGTTTACTCTTCAAGACTATTTTGAACTCCCGCTTCCTCATTCATGTGCACCCATTCTTAATCAGTCCTCTATTCTACATTGCAAGATATTCCTTACACTAGAATACCAAAATCTCATAAACATACTACTTTTTTTTTTTTAAGACAAGGTGTCACTTTTGTAGTTCAGGCTGACCCTGAACTCACTATGTAGCCCAAGCCTTGAACTCACAGCAATCCTTCTGCCTCTGCCTCTCAAGTGCTGGGATTACAGTGATGAGCCACAATACCCAGCCTCGTGGTATGTGATTATTGAGTGCTGTGCTTGTTGGTACGAATCACCATGCCCAGTATTGTGGTACGTGGTTACCAGGGATTGAACTAAAACCTTGCACTTGCCAGGCAGATGCCGGAACCACCGAGCTAAATCTCCAACCCCAACAAATTACCTGCTAAGAAGCAAGAAAGCATCTGAAGGAAAGTTTTCTTTACTGAATAACAAGTAACAATATTGTGGCTAGGAATACAGTTCAATGGAAGATCCAGTGAATAACTTAATAACTCAGCTTTGCTTTGTTGACAGGTTATTTTGATGGTCTTATCCAGTATTTTTTTTATCTTTATTGGTGCGTTACATACACGCATCATAATTGCACTCCATAATGGGGATTTGTACCAGTATAAGACATAACTTAATTCTCAGTTTTTCCCATAGCCCTACCCACCCTACCACCCCCCATATACATAAAATTTGTTTCTTTACTTTTTTGTTACAATCTTATCATTTTTCCCCCTTCACCCTATTTTACACTGAGCATTTTCTATTTCACAATATATAACATACAATTCTAGGACCCATTTACATCTTTATTTTCTCATACCAGAGAAAAGATGCAATATGTACCTACCTGTGCCCTATTTATTTCTCTTATGAGGATATCCTCAAGGTACATCCATTTAAGTACAAATGATTCAAACTTATCATTTTTATGGCAGAGTAATACTCCATTCTGTAGAAGAACCACAGCTTTTCTATCCAGTCTCCAGTGGATGGACACTTGGGTTGTTTCCAAGATGTAGCAATCACAAATTAGGCTGCTATAAACATGAGTGCACATATGTCACTGTGATATGAGTCTTTTAATTCTTGTGTGTATATACCTAGCAGGGCAATGGCTGGGTCAAATGGGACCTCTAATCCTAGCTTTTTGAGGAATCTCCAAACTGATCTCCACAGGGGTTGTACGAGTCTACAGTCCCACCAACAGTGGAGAAGAGTTCCTTCTCCGCAGCCTTGCCAACATTTGCTGTTGGCTGAATCTGAAATGGCAGCCATTCTATGTGGAGTGAGATGAAATCTCAATGCTGTTTTCATCTGCATCTCTCAAATGACTAATGATGTTGAGCATTTCTTCATATGCTTCTTAGCTGCTCTTACTTCTTCCTCTGAAAAATATCTGTTCATTTCAGATGCCCATTTTTGAATTGGGTCATTAAATTTAGGTGGGCTGGGCCGGGGAGTTAGCTCAGTGGTTCCGGCGCCTGTCTCGCAAG
>PVIR01009321.1:32714-53781 GCA_004026965.1 Petromus typicus | reverse complement strand
TGCATTCTCATGTAAATCCTGGGAGATACCTAAGGAATGATTCATGTCAGTTCTCCAAGATAACTTCTAGAAAGTCCAAGCAAATGGAATATTTCCTAATTTGTCCTATGACACCAGTACTAATGCAATACTAAAACCAAAGAAAGACAGTATCATGACAGTGTAAAATAACTTTTGTCAGGAATATAGATACAGACATTCTTAATAAAATATTAGCAAATAAAATGGAACAATCTATAAAAATAATTATGTCCTCTGTCCTGGGGGGATCTGTTCTAGTCATGCAAAACTGGTTTGATCTGCCAAAACAATAATGGTGATCCATCAGACCAACAGGCTAAGGGAGGAAATATGACCATGTCAATTGAATCAGCAAATGCATTTGACAGAATGTAATACCAAGCATTCATTCATGATTTAAAAAGAAAACTCTTTTTTGAAAAAAACAAGTAATTAAGGCAAGATTCCTCAACTTCATAAAGGACATTTAGAATACATCCTACAGTTAGGGTTATGCAATATGCTGACATTTCTTTTGACTATCTATAGTATCTTCACAGTTGATCCATGAATTGTTACTAATTAATTACACTTCCTTTCTTTTTTCTGTCATCATGCTTCCTAGAGAAATGTTAATATTAACAATCATGTGAAACAAACCATGCACAACTGTGTTCCTTTTTTCTACTATTAAAATATATTTTTTGGGGCCAGGGATTTAGCTCAGTGGTTCTGCCGCCTGTCTTTCAATGACAAGGACCCAGGTTCAATCCCCAGTAGCCACATACAATACTGGGCATTAGACTCCCGCTCAGCAGCAACCAGTACCACAGACCACAGTGCCGGGCATGGTGGCTCACATCTGTCATCCCAGCACTCGGGAGGCAGAGGCATGAGGATTGCTGTGATGTGAGTTTGAGGCTAAGCTCAGGGCCAGCCTGAACTGCAAAGCGAGACCCTGTCTTTAAAAAAAAAAATACATACAAACACACACACATACACATACATACATATATATATATATATATATATATATATATATACATATATTATATATATATATAATTCCTTTGT
Source organism: Petromus typicus (assembly GCA_004026965.1). NCBI lineage: Eukaryota > Metazoa > Chordata > Mammalia > Rodentia > Petromuridae > Petromus > Petromus typicus. The sequence continues at coordinate 52,707 of PVIR01009321.1, read as the reverse complement.
GGTAAGGACATGACTGTGAAATTCACCTCAAATTTTTAAGTGTAGACTAGATTACTGTTGACAATAGGTACAATGCTGTTCAGGAGCTCTCCAGAGCCCACCCGCGCTGGTGAGTGACTGATTTGTAACTGTTTTCCACCTCCCTGCAGCCCCTGGAAACCAACATTTAATTCCTAATACAATGCGCTTGAGTTGTGCACTATGTCTTTCTAAGACTGGCCTATTTCATTTAGCTTAACATCGTCAAGCTCCGTTGTGTTTTTCTGGGTTGCACAATTCCCTCCTCTCTTTCGAACTGAGTACATTCTCTTTCGTGTTTACACCTTGTTTTCTATATCCATTTCTTGGCGGACATTTAGGTTTGTTGCCACATTTGGTTGTTATGAACAGTGTGCACCGACCGGCTACTGGACTGCTGCTATGTCCTTGAGATCCTGATTCTTTTGAGTGAATAAATACCCAGAACGAGGCATAGTGAATCAGAGTAATCCCACTTTTCATTTTTGATGCATGTCCACACTGTATTTTGTAATGACTCTACCCGGTGTCATTTCTACCATTTTAAGGGCTTCAATTTTCTAGTCCTTGTCAACACTTGTTTTTCTTTATATTTTTAGTGCTGAGCTTCCTGACAGATGTGCGATGCCACTGCATTTTGGTTTTATCTGGGACTCTGTTCATATATCTGTTGGGTACCTATATTTTCTTCTTTGCAGAAATATCTCTTCAAGCTCTTATCTCAAGTTTTAATGCTGTTACACATTTTTCCTTCATTGAACTGTATGTTTTCCTTATATATTTTTGGTAGCAGATATAAGATTTGCAAAGATATTCTCACATTCTATAATTTGCCTTTTCTGCCTGCTGTTTTCTTTGTTGTGCACAAGGCTTTTATTTTGATACATTCAAATGTGATTTGCTGCCTTTACTTCATATCAGTGAAATCTTTGCCAACACAAATGTCATGAAGCCTTTCCTCTCTGATTACTTCTAGAAATTTCATAGTTTTGGTCCTTATATTTAGGTCTTTAATACATTTCAAGTTGATTTTTATGAATGTTGCAAAAACATTGGTCCAATGTCATTGAAATTTCCTATTTTCCCAATAAAATCAGTTGAAGAGACTATTTTCCTTTCATGTATTTTGGAGACCTGAGTCAAAGATGAGTTCACTATGTGTGACTGCATTTTTTCTGGCCTCTCTTTTTAGTTCCACTCATCCATGCATCTCTTTTCATTCTGGTATCATTGTGCTTTATTTATCATATATTTTTAAATATATTTTGAAATCAGGAATTGTACTGATTCCAGTATTATTCTTTTTATTAAATACTCATGTGTTCATTTACCATGTTTTATGGCTCTATGTGAATTGCAGAATGATTTTCCCTCTTTCAGAAGAAATGACACTGGAATTTTTCTATGGCTTACACGATTTTCTAGATTCCTTTGGGTTGTACACACAGTTGGACAGTATCAGGTCTTCCACTTCATGTACACAAAACATCTTTACGTATATTTTTGTCTTGTTTAATTTTCTTCACCAGTGTTTTGCCACCCAAGGATTCCTGCGTGAAGGAACCACACCAGGAGGAGTGAGCTGTGACCAGAGCCCGGGTGACTGACTGGATGAAGCATGGAGGAAATTCAGGGCCTGTGGAGAAGGAGGCGGCCACAGGGGAGTCTCGTTTGCATGAGAGTGGAGGGGAGACTGAGCAGAGAGAGCAGGAGGAAAATCATTTCTCAGGCCATGGCCCTGTCAGCACACAGGGAATGGAGCCAGAAAAGTGTGTGAGCAGTTCCTCAGCAGCTCATGAACTCTACTGAGTAGCACGTGAAGAGCTTGAGAGCAGTACTAACCAGTACGTGATCAGCACGTGAGCAGCTCCTCAGGAGCCGGTAAGCAGGCCCTCAGAAGCATATGACCAGCTTTTTAGGAGCTTGTGACAGTTCTTCAGCAGCACCTGAGCCACATGTGAACAGCGCATGACAAGCTTCTCAGCAGCAGGTCACCAGCACGTGACCAGCTGCTCAGCAGCACATTAGCTGCATGTGAACAGCTCCTCAGGAGCACATGACCAACCCTTCATGATCACATGACCAGCAAACTGATGCCTGTCATCCCAGCACTTGGGATTTAGAGGCAGGAGGATTGCTGTGAGTTCAAGGCTGATCTCAGGGCCAGCCCGGACTACAAAAGTGAGTCACTGTCTCCAAAATAATAATAATAATAATAATAATAATAATAATAATAGCAATAATAATAAAGAAAGAAACTAAAATAGAGTAAAATATCCAAGAGTAGTGTTCATACTCCAACAGAGGATGAGCAATACTGGATTCTTTCCTTTTTTTGTTGAAATGTGTTCTACTTGCCACTATCCAAAATATGAAGTATTCCAGCTTTTCAGTTTTTAATAATAAACAGAATTCTGGCTTCCCTTAACATTGGCGTTTACAAATAGAAGTACTCAGTCCCAATCTCATCAGTCCAGGGGATGAAAACATACTATTTCTCTAGTCTGCTGTATAATGAGTTGTGTCTGGAACCAAACTTCCTGAGTTAGCAGCCTGTCTCAACAGCTTCTGGTACACGTGATATGGTTAGGTTCCTACATATTTTGCAACTCACTAAGTCCTTTTCTGCAGATGAGAAATAATGTTACTACACACAGGATGAGCACTGACTAATTTTCAGGATGTTTGAAGAATCCCTGATGTTCAGCATGGTAGGTAAAGGCAAGGTAGTCCAGGTGATATCAGACAAGTGATATCTCTTATGCCTTTATTCCCTACTCCATTCCCAGAGAAAACCTGAGCAGAATTGCACTACACACCCACCCAAGTGGAAAATCAGCTTCATCTAGAGAAAACTGGAGTCGAAAAAGTAGGATGCAGGATGTAGAGATATATCTCACAGAGCCAGTGTAAACAGGGGCATCTCAGAAGAAAGCCAAGTGTGGATTCAGAAGCCAGGGCCACCCATACTACTTTTGGATCATTTTTTATTTTCTATTTATTAGTGATTTACTCTCTGTTTATTGTATTTTTCTAGGAAATTATCCATTTCTCCTAAGTTTCCACAGTTTTGTGATTTTTTTTTTTTTACAAAAGTAGGTTCATAGTCTCTAATGATAGTTTTTATAAACATCTGTGGCATTAGCTTTATATTTTTTTTTACATTTCTAAATTTTTGGCTTTCTGTTTTAGGTTTGTCTGTGGTTTCCTTTGCTTTCTTGTTTTATTCCTGCTCTTTTCTTGGTATTATCTTCTCCATATTCTTCCTGGTTAGTTTAGCCAAAACATTATTAATATTATTTTTCTTTTGCATAAAATTAATTTTGTATTTTGGCCATTTTTATTGTTTTTAGTATTTCATTTGTTTTCTCTATTTAGCACAGGTAAATGAAAATATTCACAAACAGAAATCTCTATATACCAAAAGGAAGAATAATACCTGAAATGGTAATTATATGTGTCATTAATAAGTATGTTGTGCTTTCTTAAATGTTAGTATAATAGTATCTGTAAATCTTTAGTTGACCAGTCAATTTGGGGTTCATCAAATTGCAGATGACCAGAAAGATGCAGCCTGTATTTTGAATGTAGTTGTCTGGGTTTAGACATATTGCTTTTCACCGTGAACTTCTGTCATACCCAGCAGCCTGTATGTCTTCTTGTTGCCTGTGCGTGGGACCTCCTATCCTGGGGTGCTGCCTTCCCTGTGCGGCAGTGGATGCAACTAATCCTTCACTATGCGCAGTGCATGTGTCTCCAAATGTTGCAAAAGGCTCTCTCACCTGTTTTCCTCAAAGTCCTGGGATTTATAGCTTCCAACCATCCAGGGATGACAAGCCATAGCACAAACTATAGAATAAAACAGCCCATTTCAGGACAATGAGGTTATCCTTCTCTTCCTCTTTTGTACTCCCACTGTCTCCCTGTCCCACAGTCTGCAGCTCCATCCCCAGTGCCACTTACTCACTGCTCTCATGACATGTACATCTCACGGGTTTGGCATTGCCAAATCTTAGTTATTCTCCAGTTACCAAGACAACAAATGAGATTGCTTATTATTGCTTGTGGTACAAGCTTAGCCTGAGAATCTCAGCCCATATAATTAAACCTGAATTCACATTTCTTAAAAAGTAACAGCATTTTCAATGGGTGAATATATCACTGTTAAAGATATTGTAGAGCCAGGGCCAACTCAGTGCCGCTGTGCCTGCCTGGAAAGTGCAAGGCCCTGAGTTCAATCCCTGGTACCTTCTGCCAACAAAAGGTATTGTAGTTTGGCAGAGTTCCTTGAAAATTGCCCTCAGAGGCTGCTGGCTTTCTCTATGTCCAGCTCATATCTGGTTACCCATGGTACAGTATCCCTTCCCTGTTCCAGACACAGCCCAATGGCTAGGAATAAGGAGTTTTGAGGTGAGAGTCCTTCTCAGCACAGACACTTTTTAGTGTCCTGAACATGACCTTATATTGTCTAAACATTCCACAGTTTACAATGATTTGGTCCTGTCCTCAATCTCATATACATATTCAAAAATATAGAAAAGAATTTAAGAATCTGTTGGGGGCTGTGCAATTCCCCAAACACCTGACTGAGGGAATGGCAAGGAGAAAAAGTAAGATAAGAAAAATATCTGACTGCTTCTATGGAGGTCTGGGACTGTCAGAGCTCTTCTCAGGTTCTGATATGAGGCCCTAGACTTCCACTACTTATTTGCTACCCAACATTGCAGGTGCATAAAGGCAGATGCAGGGAACAGTGGGGCTAAGGTACTGATGTGAGCTAAGGTTGTAAAAGGATGAATGATACATACCTGAAAAAGACAAGTCATGATTAATGAGTAATCTGTATTTTCTTTAGTTACAGTTTGTTAGGGAGAATGACTGCATTGTATTGACTAAGTCTTCAGCTCTTTTGTACATTGAGGCACCACAGTGTCACCAACCATTGAGGCCTGTGACTGTTCACACAGGGAGTCCAGTTTCCTCATGACAGCTGACATTTCATTTAGCAACTCATACAGACCTAGGACAGATTCACAATATAATCAACAGCTAATTCATAAGCCAATTCAATAATATTTTATAGGCATCATAAACAAGCTATAGTATTGGGGCACTTAGACCTAACCAGGTATTGTTTAATCATTTAGCAGGAATAGTTTTTAGTTATATGATTTAAGGCCTCCTAATGCAGAGGGTGCCATTAATTCCCAACCATTGCTCTTTCCTTTCCAATCTCTCAGGGTGCCCAGTCTACTGATTCATTTTTTTTGTCAATTATTTCTTTATGCTCTGAAAAAATCCTAAGCGGATAAGTCTCCATATAAATGGTCCCAGATCATATTTCTCACACAATGTGGTACTTTAGTGTAGCAAAGATTTGTTACCCACCCTGGAGCAGAGATGAAACTCAGGCATGAAAACCAGATTTTCTTTAGCATATCCTGCCATGACTGGAGTCTAGCAGTATAACAGTGATTTGATAGAAGACCTGTGTCTCTCACATGTAGAAGTGGACAGTGGATAGTAAAGTGAGAGACATAATTAATAATGGCACTTCCTTTGAAATCTGTTGCAATGGTAGGACCAGGCAAGTCATGTTGTTCAGGACCGGTTATATTAGCTCTTGATAAATCTAAGGTGGAAAAACACCCATACAATTGGCCTTAATAAATATGGATTAGATATGGAAGTCCAATTCTCTTTGGCTGAAGTAGGTGTTAATGCACACTGAAACTGCTAATACAGCCAATAATGCAATCATCAAATTGTCTGGGGTTGGTGGTGAGCCCTGCTGTGCTGCCACTTCCTTGGCCTCGTAGATCATGGCTTCCACACCCTCCCACTATGTGGTCGTCCCCCTATTTTGTCTCTGTGAGGGATATCTCAGCCAGTCTGATTGTCTCCAGGAGTGCAGCCCATCAGAGATGCTCATCCTCTCAAGGGTTTGTATTGGTGCATCTCCTCAGTGGCATAGCCACCACCTCCCATTTCATGATCTGTGGTGACACATTCCTGGATGGCAACCAGAGTGCCTCTCTATTATCTGTTAAAACACAAGCATAACCTTATCCCTATTTATTAAATATGAGGGGCCCTCCTATGTTCCAGAATGCATGTGTGTTTCCTGCACCTGAGCAGGGGGTTGAGATTCATCTGTAGGAAAAGATCACTGAAGGTCCACAGGTGTTCATTTCCTGTGTGTAGTAGGATTCAAAAAAATTGAAGTAAAAGTAACAAGGCCCAAATAAGCTTGTGGGGCATCATACACCTTCTTCCTGTTTTTGAAGTTGTACTTTTAAAGTTTCATGAGCATGTTTGACATTTGCTTGTCCCTGGGGGTTATAAGTGATACCTGCTACATGCTTTATATGCCATAATGAAAAGAAGGAATGAAACTTACTAACATAGGAATATCCATTATCTTTTTAATTCCCATAGCTCCAGAAGTAGATAGACAATGTTGCTGCACTTGACCAGTCTTTTTCCCAGAACAACGTGTAGCATGCATCATGTGGGAATACATATCTGTTGACACATGAACATATTGTAACTTGCCCAAGTTTGACTCCCAACGAGGGAGTGTGCATGATATCCACTTACCAAATACCAATGTGCTTTAAATCTCCACTATTCTTGCTTTCTAGTGATATTGGCCAAGGTACCTTTTGTCATGATGGACAAGCCATATCTATTTTTCTATCTTGGGCTCTGGGTAATTGAAATTCTTTGGTTAATGCCATGGTATTTTGATGAAAATAGTTATGTGATTGTCTGGAAACATCCTATGAGGTAACAAAAGCTGTCAAAATATCAGCCTAGTGGTTACTATGTGCTAATAATCCTGATAAGTTAGAATGTGGCCAAATATGTCCAGGATAGAAATGAGCCTTAAGATTTTGAATGATTCTTTGTAACCTAAGGACAAGTTTAAAAGTGCAGGATTAAGAGTGGCATCCAAGGCAGTGCTTTCAAAGCACTTACAAAATTTAAAGCAAATTCTTTCTGTGATCCTCTGTATCAATGAAAAGAAACACTTCCAGTGTACAGTAGCAGAAGATAAACATTAACACTCTAAAACATATAAATAGCAGGATAGAAAGGAATGGTACCAAAACAAGTCCAAAATCCAGCCAGACAATCAGTCCTGTAGTTACACATCCAGCATTCAAGGCAGTCTGTGGCATAATGTGAACTCCAGAGGGCCTGTGTGGTTTCACTCCTTGGCACAGTGTGTGGTTGTGGCTCTCATGACTTCTCTTAGGCCAGCTTTGCCTACTCTGCTAAGCTTTCCTCAGATGTTACTCATTCTTGGTTTCTCCAAATTTCTGCAGTTTTCACTCCATGTCTGGCTTCACACTCCCAATTCCCCAAACTGTCCTTTTAGGATAACACTGTCTGGCCTTCCAGGCCTTCTTCTAAAATCTAGGTGGAAGCTTTCCTGATCCCACAATTCTTACATTCTGCAAGCACCTAACATCAGCACCACATCAATGTTGCTTTGGTGTGCCACCAGCTAGAGCAGTGGGCCAGGCTTGATTCTCTCTTGAAAGTAAGGTTTGACTGCCTGGACTACTGAGCTCTGTGAATTGAATCCCAAAGAATAAATTTCTTTGGCCACTACCGGTTTGGAACATGGTACTCCAGGGCTCTCTTCTCAAAGCAAAGTCTCACTTTTGCATTTCTTAGGCTGAAAAGACTACACTCCAGCTGGTTCTTGTGATATCCTTAGAACTGAAATACTTGGCATTTTATTATTAGTCTTTTAGCAACAAAATTCTCCTTTGGTCCAGTTTTCAGGCCACAACTTTACTACAGCTTCTTTACTGGTCAAACACAAAATATTTCAAATCATTCTAGTGGGTTTTTTATTCTCGATTCTTAAAATAAATCTGGTTAAGATCCTCCAACTATCGTCATGCTATGGACTCAACATTATACTACCTCAACATTTTTTCTGCTAGGTTAGTCAATTGTTAGGCAAGGTCTCTGATCATGAGCAAACTGAAGAGAAACTTTCTGCCATGACATAACACACATTATCCAGATTTCAATAGCCAGTATGTCTTTTTTCCCTGAAGAAACTTCACAAGCTTCATCTTTACTGGTGAGATTTCTCTCAGCACTCTGGTCTTCTGAGGTCTGATCAGGATCTCCCATCAAGTACGTCTCAGGGCACTCCAGGGCTACATTTTAAAATGACATCTCCAAACCTTTGCAAACTCTTCCCACAAGCCAGTTTCAAAAGCCCTTGAACCACATGGTCAAGTGTAGTCACAGCAATGATCCCAATCCTGGTGACAAATTCCATCTTAGTTACTTTTCTCATTGTTGAGAAAAAATACTTGACACAAAGTTAAAGGGAGAAATGTTTATTTTGATTCACAGTTTGTAGGGGTGCCAGTCCATAATCATTTGGCTCCAAGGCAAGGTGACATGCCAGAGGGGCATCTCAGAGGAGAAATAGCTAATGGCAGGCAAAAGCAACGAAGTAGCAAAACAGCAAAACATAACAGATGCCCTCTGTGTGTTCCTTATATTCTGTCCAGGTTACATGCCCTTAGGGCAAGTAACACACCCAGTGTGGGACCTTTGAATTATTCACTCAGAACTATTCCAAATCAATCAATGGACTAATTCAGTAAACACACAACCTTAATCCCTACATTACACACTTAATACCAGCATCACATTTTAGATCCAGCCACCTTAGAAGAGCCCCACCTATGACTTTATGAGGCATGACATCCCAGGGAGGCATCTAGACACAAACCACAACACTCTCCAAACATTTCCAATCACACCTACAGCACACTAATGTGTAAATATACAGTAAGAGCTTAAATCTGTTGGAATAAAATTCAGGAGAAAAAAAGTTTACTCCTTGTCTACTTCTTTCTTTTCCCCCTTGTCTACTTCTAACAAGCTCCAACACTATGGTAGATTCATTGGAAATTTCTGGAATGAATTTTCTATCTTTAGGTAAAAATAATTAATTCATGATCTCAAGAATCCCTAACAAGTCAGTTCCTTTCAAAATACCATCCAAAAAAATGAAATACCTAGGAATCAACCTAACAAAGGAAGTGAAAGACCTGTACTGTGAAAACAACAGTACTCTGACAAAGGAGACTGAAGAAAATATCAGAAAAGGGAAAGACATCTCTTGTTCCTGAGTAGGAAGAACCAACATTGCCAAATGGCTATAGTCTCACAACTACTATACAGATTCAGTGCAATCCTAATTGAAATCCCAACAGCATATTTCGCAGAAGTGCCCAGGGAAGTTGCAGGCCTGAGATTTTCCATGGGCCTCTGGCATAGTCTCTTCTATTTTTTAAAAATCTGTGTGTGTGTGTTTTTTTTAAAACATGATCACTATCTCTGCTGTTATCAGAGATATAACTTTTCATTTCACTTTTTTCTAGATCCTCTTTTGTTGTCAATTCAGAGATTCCAGGTGGCTGAATTCCAAATTGTTCCATCTCACCCTTTTAATTTCCTTTTGATGATCTGAAAGTCTAGGTTTGTGTTTTGTTTGAGTTTCTTTTCATCTTTTTTTTTTTGTTGTTAAAGTCTTTGGTTTAATTTGTTTTTTCAAAATTCCTTATTCCCAGAATCTTTATTATTGATATTTGGAACACATTCACGATGTCTACGTCTTTGACTGTCTTCCCTCTCTTCCTGGTGTAGATGGCCTTTGTGTTTGGGGTCCATAATATCCTTTAAACAATCCCAGTCTTGATAAACCAGGAAGACTAATTGGCTGGAACAGTCAGGTCACCTTGGCCAACATTATATAATCAACAATAACAACAGCTTCAAATATAACTTAGAAAATTACAAGTTGTGGTAGCTATTATTTTGATATCTTGAATTTCATAAAATAGACTTGTGGTTATAAATCATGATCAATGTCCAAGTAGAATTATGTTTACAGATAGGAAGCAAATCAATATAATGGCTTTACCCTCCAGGAAGAAGACTTAGAGGTACTTGTGCAGGACAGAGGAATAGAAAGAGAGAAGAGGGAATAGGGCTAGAAGACACTAGAAGACAGAAACAGGAACAAGGGAAAGAAATGAAGGAGAAAAGGGAAGATAAAAAGAGAAAAGAAGGAAAAGAAAATGGAAAAAGAAGAAAAAAAAGTGTTTACTGCCAGGTGGGATTCTACTATAATTTTCATGTAACCCGGGAAGCTACATACACAGCTGAGTTCATTGATCTCAGCAAGCCAAGTGTAGTTCAGTGATATCCAGACTGATTTCTGGTTGCCAGATGGATCCTAGTGGCCCTTCCCCTGCAGCAAGTCAGGCTTGGTAGAAGGTGTCGGTCCCAATGACTCTTCAACTAGGTATTCTCCTTTCTTGTTCTCCTAGTGGGCCTCAGGTTGTGGAGACAGTCCCAGTGCCCCTTCAAGGAGACAGGCACAGGAACCCACAGTGGTTTCCTGGGAGGTCCTGCAGCCTTTCCATCAGTTTTGAAAGATACTTTTACAGTATATATCAATCTGTGCTGAATGTTCTTTTCTTTTAGGTTCTGAAGTGTTTCACTCTTTGCTCTCCTTGACTTGAATGTTTGTATTGAGAAGTCTGTTGTGATTTTGATGTTATCCTTTTACATGTGATTTGTTTCTTTTTTCTGATAGCTTTTCATATTTTGTTCTTGTGTTGGATTTCTGGAGTTTGACAATTATGAGCCTTTGTAGAAACTTTTTTATTTTGGATAATTGGAGTTTTATATTTCTTACTTTTTGGTATGTGGAATTCTTTTGCCCTGTTTAGGAAATATTTTGTTATTACTTTTGTGAACAGATTATTTCTGTCTTTTGCACTATCTCCTACTTTTTCATTGACTTCAATCATTCTTAAGTTATTGCATTCACATTTTAAATTCTCTTGGTATTTTTAATAAATGTTTCTTTTAATGCTTATTTGCTGAAATTCTGTTTTCTGTCTGATATTCTGGGGTCACATTCACCCATTCTACTGAAGATATTTTCAATGGAGTCTTCAATCTTCTGGATATCTCCTTGGATGTGTTTCATGTATTCCACTTATTTCCTATCCTGGGCATTGACTTTCATGGTTTCCATAATTTTCCTTAGCTCCTCTATTTTTCATGTGTATCATTTCTAGCATAACTAATAAAGTCTTTCATTATGATCACCATCTCTGCAGTTATCTGAGAAACTATATTTCTGACTTGATTCTTTTTCTAGACCTTCTTTCATCTGCATTGTTGCATCTACTGTTACCACTTCAGGGAGGCCAAGTGGATGATTTTTGGATTGTTCCAATTCAGTGCCCTGGGTGTACCATTGGTGAGCTAGAAGTCTGGATTTGCATATTGTTTAAGTGTCTGCTTGTTTCTATTTTATTGTTATATTTGTTTAATTCTTGCATTGGCACTTGTGGTTTGTTTATGGTAAACATCTTTATTGCTATTACTTAGCTTCCTTATGAAATGGCTAGTTCTCTGAAATGTCTTTCAGTTATAACTGGCTTTAGATTTTGATTTTGTTCAAGATCTTACCTCTTCAGAGTGAGAAGTAACTGCATACTTGGCCTAGACCCTGTACCTTTAGCACTGTCCTCTATTGTTTTTAATTATCCTTGGGTAATCTTAGCCTTGGTATACTAAGAAGAACAACTGATTAAAATAATTATGTCACCGTGTTTAAAGCAGTCCAGTTAGCATTAACAGTAGCATCAAACACAGGCTAGAAAATGAAAAACTCTAGTAACTATTAATTTACCTCCCTTAATTGTATGACCTCAACTTATTGTTATATAACAAAATCTAAAACAAAACAAAAAACTACCTGTAGTGCATAAGCCCCGATATCACAAATTTACCCTCTGGAATGAAAATTAAAATGGATCTGGAGGGTAGAGAAATGGTAAAAGAAGAAAAGATTAAAAGTAAGGCTGGAGGAAAAAGGAATATCATGGAAACTTTGGGAAACTTGTGAAGAATACATGAGGGACAGAGAAAAGATAGAAATATAAACAAGAGCATAACAAAACCAAAACAATAAGAAAACTAGAAACCATTTTCACAGCCCTATAAAAGTAGGAATAATCATGGCCAGAGATTTAACTCAATGGTTGCGGTACCTGCCTGGCAAAGACAAGATCCCGAGTTCAATCCCAGGTAACCACATACAACAACACTGGATGTGTTAACTCATGCTCATCAGCAATCAGTACCACATACCACAGTGCTGGGCATTACAGCTCATGCCTGTAATCCCAGCACTGGGGAAGCAGAGACAGGAGGATTGCCTTGAGTTCAAGGTAGTCTGGGCTACAAAGTGATTCCAGGGCCAGCCTGAACTACAAAGTGAGACCCTCTCTCAAAAAATAAAAATATACACATACACCTCGCACACACACAGAGACACAGACAGAGACAGACAGACACACACACACACACACACACGAATAATCAAGAAAGAACAGAACAAACCAAAAACAGAAACAAGAAAGGAGAGGAATAAAAAGATCAGTTTGAACCCCATCACTGGCTGGCAGTGGAAGCCACTAGATGGAGCTAGCCTGCAGCTGTTCTGAGTTGTCAGCTCAGTTGACTCCTTTCCAGGAAGTCTACCAGCTCATCACTCTCTCCTGGGTGAACTCCAAAGCCCCTCCAGTTCATCAACCACTGCAGTATTCTGTGTCCACTGCTCTGCTCTACTGGTGCATTTATCCATGGAGATCTCTGGGGTCACCAGTAGTCCAAGTATGACTGAAGAGTCAAGCTACCTTAAACCCACACCAAGTCCAGTCTCAGGTATGATGCGCTGCCTGTTAGCTCTCCTTTGTTGGAGATTCTCCGTCTCTCTCCCTATGGGCTTCAATTTGCACTTCAGATCTGTCTTGAGTCCCTCCTTTGTTTCTTCATCCCACTGCTTTATTCTATTGCCTGAACACCAAACTTGGGAAAGGTCTTCTCTCTGTTGCTCTCTCCTCTGTTATCTTCTGTAGCACTCAAGTTTATCATTCTTTATGGCAGTGTATTACTCCAGTGTAAACCAACACCATATTTTTTAATCAGTCCATTTCACAATAGACATATAGGCTGTTTCCAAGATTTAGCTATTATGAAATGTACTGCTATAAACACGAGTATTCACACATCATTATTGTATGAGTTATTTAAACAAGGAAGTTATTTAACAAGGAAGAGGTAACTTTCTCAAGTAAGGGAACGCTCAGGAGGGAAAGACTCTCATAATTACTGTACTTCATGGGATCATTGGCCTCTTCTCCAACTCAGAGTAGAAAAGTAAAAAGTAATAGGCCTGATAAAGAACAAATCTACAGGCACTGTGTGTAAGAGTGCAAGTACAAAAGAAAGTACACTGTTAAAGAATTGTACTTGGTTGTGATGCACTCTTGTAAGCCTGAACAACTGGGTCTAGTAACTCATGGAAATAGGAGTAATAGAGGACAAAACTGCTCCCTTGTCCAAACTATATGGCACTGTGAACTCACTCTGATCTTTCAGTCAAAGAACAAAAATATCACTTAAATCTGGAATGCAGGTGGTAGGCTGCAATTCATTTATTAACACACTGTCCTGAAGGTTAGTAGATGCTGAATCATCCAATAGTGTACGGAAAAAGAATTTGACATACAAGTTATTGAGACATATAGGATTCCAAATAGCCATGATCAGAAAAGAAAGAAACCCTACTCCAAGGCATTTAATAGTCAAGATTCCAGAAATTCAATACAAGAACAGAATCTTAAAAGATATTAGAGAAAAGAAACTAATTACCTATGAAAAAAGCCCATTAGAATGAGCAGATTTTACAGCACAATCATTACAGTTAAAAAGAGCTTGAACGGCATTATTTCAAGAAAAACTTTTCCAACCCAGATTGATGTACCCTGCACAATTGTCTTTAAAGTTGATGGAAAAATAGCATCCTTCCATGATAAAGAACACCTAAAGAAATTCATGAGCACTACAGCAGCACTCTAAAAACATCTGAAGGATATTCTAGAAAGGAAATAAGAAATCAATTTCAAGAATTCTAATAGGATGAAATCACAATGCAAGGCAAGCAATTAAATAAAAAGGAAAGAAAGAGAATTAACAATAAGAAAATGACAAACATAAGTCAGTACATATCAGGTATAACCACCAATGTGAATGGTCTCAATCCAACAATATACTACATATAAGAAATACATTTAATTAAAAATTAAATTCATAGACTGAAAGCCAAAGGTTGAAAAACTATGCTACATGGGAAAGTCATCTGGAAAAAAACAGAGGTAGCTATTTTATTTACATACAAAGTGGATTTCAAGTGAGAAATGTTTGAAAGAGCCAAAGGAAGTCAGTGTATATGTGTTAAGGGAACAATTTTATAGGAAGAAATAACAATCATAAATATATAGGGACCAAATACCTGAACACCCAGTACATAAAATAAACACTAATGTGTAATAAATCTTAGATAAGCACTAGTAAAATTCTAATGAGGTACCTCACCTCCTCTCATACAAATGAACATATCAACTAGATAAAAACTCAACAAAGAAATTCAGCTGAATAAAATTTTTGAACAAATCAGCTTATTAAATATGTACATAGTACTCTACCAAACAGTGAGAAAATACATATTCTTCTCAACAACACATGGGTCTTTCTCTAAAATAAACTGCATAATAGTTTATAGAACATGCATAAGTAAATGCAAAGGAATTGAAAGTATACACAAATTGTGGAAATTAAATTACACCTTCTTGAACAATCAATGAATTAATTGAACAATTAATTACAGATGAAATTAAAGAAGAAATTAGACAGTCTTTACAATTAAATGATAATGTCAGTTCAATATACTGAAATATATAGAATGCAATGAAAACAGTCCCAGGAGTGAAATTTATAGCAGTGATTTTCCTCATCATAAAAATATAGTGAGCTCAAGTAAATAATCTAGTATTGAACCTCAAGTTCCTAGATAAAGAAGAGAAAATTAAACCTTAAGTGCATATGAAGAAGGAAATTATAAAGGTCAGAAGAGAAATTAATGGAATCAAGACTAGGAAAACAATACAAAGAATAAATGTCAAACAGTTTGTTCTTTGAAAGATCAAATAAAGTTGACAAACCCTTAGCTAACCTTATCATAAAAGGAAAGACTCAAATCCATGCAACTAGGAATGAAAAAGGCAAACTCACATTGGATCTTGGAGAAATCTAGAAGTTCATCAGTACCTACCTTGAGAAGCTGTACTTTCCTGAGAAGGAAAATGCAGGAGAAATGGACAGATTTCACAATACATATCAACTAACAATACTGAATCAAGCAAATATAAAAATTCTAAATAAACCAATGTCTGTCATTGAACTTGAAGAAGTAATTAATATCTACCAACAAAAAAACACCCACTGCTGAATTCTACAAGATTTTTAGAGAACATCTAATGCCATTACTCATCAAACTCTTTAATAAAATTGAAAAGTAAGCAGTACTCTCAAAGTTATTTCTGGATGTAACCATTACTCACATACCAAACCTAAGGACACAATAAAAAAAAAAAAACTATAGGCAAATCACTTTAAGGAACATAGATGAGAAAATCCTCACCAGATACAGGGAAGCAGAATGTAACAAATGATAGAGAAGATTAGACATCATAACCAAGTAGGATTCATTCCAGTGATGCAGGGATATTTCAACATATGCAAATCAATAAATATAATGCACTACATTAACATAATTAAAGACAAAATATACATGATCATCTTAATAGATGCAGAAAAAGTATTTGACAACTCCTTTTCATGATACAAATCCTTAAAATGTATTAGGAGTTTATCTCAATTTAATAAAAGCTATCCATCACATACCAGCTGGCATCTTATTAAATGGAAAAAAATTAAAAGCTTTCACTCTAAAATCAGGAACAAGACAAGAACGGCCACTCTCACCATCCCTGTTCAGTAAAGTTCTGAAAATATTAGCCAAAGAAAAACAACTCCTTTCACAATAGCATGAAGAAATATGGAACACTTAGGAATCAATCTAGCCAAGGAGGTAAGAGCCCTCTCTCTACGCTGAAAGCTGCAGTACTCTGAAAAAGGATATCAGAAAGTGGAGAGCTATCCCCTGTTCTTGGAAAGGCAGAGTCAGAGTCAGAGCCCTCTCTCTACACTGAAAGCTGCAGTACTCTGAAAAAGGATATCAGAAAGTGGAGAGCTATCTCCTGTTCTTGGAAAGGCCACTTGTAAAAGTGGCCATATTCCCATAACTGTTATAGAGATTTAATGCAATCCAATCAAAATACCAATAATGCTCCTCATAGATCTAGAGCAAATGTTCCTAAAATTTACATGAACCAGAAGAAACCTAAAATATCAAAAGCAATTCTGAGCAACAAGGGTAAGGCAGGAAGCACTCATGCATAAACTACATACTCAAATTAGTCAAAATGATAATATAGCAGCTTAGAAAACATGTCAAATAGTACTCAGTGGAATCACAGAAGATATAACTAAATGAATAATAAAAGTAATAAGCAAAAAGCATGCAAGAGCTCTCAAAGGACATTAATAAAACTAGATAAGCTAAATGAAATGATGCAAAATATAAATGACCAGTTTAGCACAAAGTATTAGAATCCATGAAATGATTTCAATAAGAAATTCAAGAAATTAAAAATTATGTTGAAATTATGGGAATCAGGACAAGCAATATGAGTACAGATGTTCAGAACTAAAAGATAATGATGGCCTCAAAGATCCATTATTCAAAGGCACATTAAAAGCAAAAAGAGTACATAAAATGGACCTTACATCTATTAGATTACAAAAGTAGACTAAACTAACAATAATTAGAATAAGAGAAAACTCAGGAAATTGCAAATATGGCTTAAACGAACTGTTCAAAAAATAATGACTGAAAAACCTCTAAATGTAGGGGGAAAAATGTAGATATAAAGGATAAAAGATGTCCAAATAGCCAGGACCAAAAGAGAAGCTCTATGTACCACATTATGCTCAAGTACAGGAAATCTAATATGCATGGAAGCTATTATAATGGTGTACCTTCATACTCCATTGTAACAAATAGACAGATCATCTAGACAAAAATCAACAAAGAAATATCAGAACTGAACCAAACTGTGAACAAGTGGACTTAGTAGATGTCTACTGAGTGTTTCATTCCAAAACATCAGAATATTCTTTTCAGCAATACATCAGACATTTTCCAAAATGGACCACATGCCATCCCATAGAACATGCTTAAGCAAATACTAAGAAATACAAATTATCCCATGCATACTATCTGACCATAGAATAATGAAAATGGAAATCAGTTATAAAAGAAACCATTAATTCTCCATAAACACATGGATATTATCCATCAGCCTCCTAAAATCAAAGTAGAAATTAAGCAGTGTCTACAATTATATCACAGTGCCAAAGCAACATACTACCACTTGTGGGATGCAATGAAAGCAGTCCTAAGAGGGAAATTTATAGTGGAAAATTTGCATATCAGAAAAACAGAGTAATCTCATGTAAATAACATACTGTTGAACCTCAAGTTTCTAGAAACAACATCATACACACTCAACCACTTTATCTTTAACAAATGGACCAAACATCTTTATTAGAAGAAAGACAACTTCTTTAATAAACGATTCTGGGAAAACTGGCTTTCCATTTGCTGAAAATTAAACCAACACCTATATCTCTCATTATGTAATAAACTAAAATTGAAATGGATTTAATATCCAAATATTAAAAAAAAACAGCATGCTGAAAGATAGAATATGTAAGACACTTGAAGGGATAGAAATAGTCACTTTATGAACAAGACCCTGGTTGCACAGGAAATACTACATTGAGTCAAGAACTGGCCGCTGATCATGTTGAAAAGCTTTTGTACAGTAACAGAAACCACCAACAGAATGAAGAGACAGTTCAGACATTTGGAAAAAGTTGTACCAGCTATTCTTCAGACAGGACACTAATATCTAGAATATATAAAGAACTCAGAGAAATCAGACCCTCTAAATTTAAACACTCAATCCAAATATGGGCATTTGATGTGAATAGGTACTTCCCAGATGAAGAAATACAAACAGAAGACAAATATATGAAAAAATTTCAAAAAACACTGATCATTGGAGGAGTACAAATTAAAACATCACTGAGATTTCATCTCACTCCAGAAAGAATAACTGTCATCAAGGAATCAACTAATAACAAATTCTGGTGAGACTTTGGGAGAAAAAGAACCATTCTCTGCTGTTGGTTGCAAGCGCAAGAGTCCGGGTTCGATCCCCGGTAACTACATACAACAATACTAAGCATGGAGACTCACGCCCACCAACATTCAGTACTACATACCACAGTGCCTGGTGTGGTTGCTCATGCCGGTAATCCCAGCACTCAGTTGGCAGAGGTAGGAGGATTGCTGTGATGTGAGTTTGAGGCTGAGCTCAGGGCCAGCCTGAACCACAAAGCAAGACCCTGTCTCAAAAAAAAAAAAAAAAAAAAAAAAAAAAAAAAAAAAAAAAAAAAAAAAAAAAAAAAAAAAAAAAAAAAAAAAAAAAAAAAAAAAAAAAAAAAAAAAAAAAAAGTGTAGTTTCCGTATACAATGGCATACCATTCTGCCAAGAAAAGAATAAACGAGATATTTTTGGGTAAGTGAATGCACCTTGAAACCACAATTTTAAATGAAATAAATCAGGCACATATGTTTATATATTACATTATTTCTCATATTTAAGAAACTGAAAGTGTAAATAAGGACCAAAATGAATGTTAGATACTGAAATGTAGAGAGAAAAAATATTCCAATACGAATGAGAGCACAGGAGGGAAATAGCAAAGGATGGAAGAGGAAAAAGAATAGTAGGAAAAAATGACAGCAAAGTTTAGTAAACAAGTAGAGGAAACATGGTTAAAGGCAGAGGAAAGGAATGGGGAAAAAGAAGCATCAAAATACATTTTGTACAGATACAAATTCCCTACAATGAATGTGATCATCATGTGCATCCAAAGTGAACCAACAAGATTAAATTTTGAATAAGAAGTCAAGTATTTCATATCAAGCCAATAAGAAAAATGTGCTGAAGGTATCTCAGGAAATGGCCAGGCACTACCATATCAAACCCAAGGGTGTACAAGGCCAACTACCTTGGGAAAGGTTGGTTTGAGAAAAGGTCCCCAGGGCACCCTGCTCTTGTATGGTCACCTAGGGGAGTGTTTCCCTGAGTTTTGTCTTTCAAACCTTCACAGGTTCTTGTATCTGTAATCCAAGTGGGCCATGTTACTGCTCAAGTTGGCAGCAGACCACGACATCATCCATGTTCTGCTTTTTTTTTTTTTTTTTTTTTGCCATACAGAATGGATGAGTTTTGGGTCCGTGGATACTTCCATCCAGATTCAAGAGCTCTGCACATCCAGGTAAAAAATGTGTGACAGGATCAGTCAGACCCAAGCTCAGTTTTCTCTAAGTCTCATTTCTGCCTAATTATTAATTATTTTGCCGTGTGCCGTAAACTCACAGGAGACTAGAACTTAATGCAAAAGTTCTAGTTACGTTCCCTTCCCCTGTTTACTACAGAGTACATTTAACTTTTCCCAAGAACTCTTGCTTTTTGTTTTGCTGTTTACTTAGAAGCCTGTAAAACACAGCTCAGTAATGGGGTTGGGTGACTTTAGCGGTGCTACAGCCCGTATGTCATCTATGACTCAGTAACTTTTCATAAACTCATTTTTTTTTTGCTATCATCTATCTTTTTTATTTTTTTTAAAATTATCTTTATTGGTACATTAAATATACACATCATGATTGCACTCCATAATGGGGATTTGTACCAGTATAAGACACAACTTAATTCTCATTTTTTCCCATAGCCCCACCCACCCTACCACCCCCCCATATATATAAAATTTGTTTCCTTACTTTTTTGTTACAATCTCAACATTGTCCCCT
>PVIR01009321.1:0-32614 GCA_004026965.1 Petromus typicus | reverse complement strand
ATAAACTCATTTCTTAACCAAACTGAACTTGGTTGGGTCATTCTTTAGAATGTTGGTGCCCTCTTACTTCATAGGCAGAGCTTTCTTTTATATCTCTCAGGAAATTCACAGAATACTGTAACTTCCTGAACTGGTCCAAATAAAAAGAAAAGTATCCTAATCAAGCCATCTCTTACTTTACACAACAACTACCACAGGCACATGAATATGGTGATTTATAGTTATTTTACCCCCAGAATCCTGCGGTTTGGGCCACTGGGCCTGTCATCCAGCTTCTATATAGTCAACACATACTTCCACGTGTAGTCTGAACACACAGCTATGGGAGCTGTTCTAATTAATAAGATAAAGAATTTTCTGTCATTAGCCTGTAGCTGCATTAGAGAAGCAATGGTCCCTACAAATAGGCATTACAGTAACACGGTTATTTTTTCTCTGTTTTCTCCTGTTAAGTTCTTTCTATTAATAGCTCCAGCACCTGGTACCTCCTGTTATGGAAGATTAAACGCCACCTCCACAATACTCAAACACCAGTCAAGTTTTACAGAACTCCTATGAAATAAATAATCCCCAAGTTAGCTCCCCACTGATTTTACTAATTCAGACCATCTTTTTTACACCTCCTGATGAAAAATATGTGCTTTCTACATAAAATTCCAAACTCATAGAAAAGCATTGCAATTTTCCAGGCCACAAACAGTCCTCTGACAAACATCCACCCACCCAAACTAAAATTTCAAGCTGCATATTTTTCATTTCTATCAAATATGTATTCACATGCACATCTCTCCATCTTGAACAATACCTTTCTCTTTCATTAGCTGCTATTTTCTCTTTTCCCTTTAAATTTTACTTCAAAGTCAATGTCTTTCAGAATGTCTTCACTAAATATATAAGCCCATACAGTGAGCTGACCTTCCTGAGTGGCACACTGTACCCAGTCCAAAAACATGATATGTGTAACCTATGAAATGAAGATAATGACAATACTAAAGCAGAGGTTTATGATGAGTATAAACTGAACAGAACTGTGTGAATCAAGTAGAATAGTTCTCAGCACCATATACAGCATTTAGTATTACTTGACATTATTAAAATTAGTAGGTCACTATGTATTGAATTTTTTTGACTGTCCCTCCTCACAAACCAAAGGTCCTTGAAACCAAAGGTGCTTGCATGTAAATGACAGTATCTAACAGAACACTGTAGGATAAATAAATGTAGCAAACATCTAAAGTAATGAATATATTCCTCCTCTCTGAGCAGGATATATTCCCCAAGCGCACATACCAGTCTTCCCAAAACACTGTATATCTAGTAAAATAAACACTACCCATCCCCTCTAACTTTCTTGGTTATATTGTCTATAACTTATGGAATAGTCTCCCCCAGTTTTTCCTACAGTATATCGTCTGGGACTTCTTTCTTCTCTTCTTTTTAGGCACAGCATATACTTCTTTTCCAATATTTGTTCAGGCCCAAAGGAAATATATTCGGAGGACTGGAATCCTAACAGCAGAATGGATGATGAGGCATGGAGTGGTCCAGTAAACAAGTGTAAAACATACAGGCTAGAATGCAGAACTAAACTTCAGTAGAGAAAAAAAACCACTGTTACCTAATTTGGCTCATTAGAGACTTTACCACAGAAGTTCTAGCCTACACAAAAACAATGAGCCTACGGTCATAGGAAGCAACTTTGCAGACAGTGGGAAACACATTAATGAGTTCTCAAGGAAGTGGTGAGAGAAGTTGTAAGAAAAATAAAGAACAAAAAGGCTCCTTTGCAGCCTTGTAATTATCTACTGATTAGTTAGAACTCACTAAAAGTAGGAATTCTTTTTAGTTCCCAAATTCTGTAGTGGTGAAGGCAGGACTGTACTCAATGCATCATGTTCTACAAGTTCCAATTCTCCTTACACTGCTTCTGTACAGGAAAAAAAAAAAAGAGGTTAAGAGGTCTAACCATTGAGACAATGAGAAATTAGATAAAGCAGAACATAAGAAAATATATCCTCAGATATTCTGAAGCTATGTCAGTGCAAAGTTTATATATAACAAAGGCCTAACCTTAAACTCACACAGAGAATCACTGAGGCAAATTATGCAATAAACTGGTGTCTAACAATGTCTCATCAAGTCTTGCTGCAAATTTTTGTGGTCATTTGTGGGTAGGGGAGGTTCACAGTTGGTACTGCCGTTTTGTGGCTTACTACATGTACTGTCCTGGAAGACTGGGTCGAAATAGTCTTCCTCCCAGATTCTCAGCATTCAGGCAGCTGTGGGGCACCTGAATTCAGATCCAGATATAAAACAGCTGTCTTTCTTCTGAAGAGTTAATTTGAGTTTGTCCCTATGCTCCTCGCCTGTGATTCACTATTCATAAAATGTTGCTCTCTATCTTGTTCTCGGCTTATGCACAACCAGGTTGCAAACTGAATACAGACACTGACATGTAGCAAATGGAACAGTTGGATGGAAATAATGTAGTAAGTTTATGAAAAAAGACAAGTTCACCAGCAAAGCAAGATTATTGTCAAATACAGCATGGTTTCTCATATACCCATCCTATACCAGTACTTTCTGTGTTCCTGGCAACACTATCATTCAGCACTGACCATGAAACAACTTTATGACCATCTCGCAATCCAGGAAAAATTATGTAGATCATAGTTCTGCAATGTCTCATTGTATTCAGATATTAGTACCATCATTTCTTAACTCAAATGCTGAAAAGCCTCCTAATTATGTGACACATCTCCATGCCTCTTTAAATTATATCATTCTAAGACTGACATTTTAAAAATACAAATATAATTTAATTTTCACTCTCTTGCTCACACTTTAACCTGGACATGGACCAAAAAAATCTGCTAAAATTGGGCAGAAGATCTGGTTCCCACATACTCTTTTCAGTACAAAATACAGTTCCATACCATCTGTGCTCCTTCCAGAACTCTATTAAGTCTGCCTTTCAAAATCACATAATGAACTCTCTGAATGGAAATTATCACTCATCATTAATGTGATTAATATGGCCTCTCTTCTTTCCTACTAAGCGACAGCAGAGCTCATTCTCCTGAGTGCTTTTCATGGTCTTTGTATAGTCTTCTCCTTTCTCCCCAGAAAATGACACATGGAAGTTGTGCGTTCATCCTTCTAATCAGCAGGGATGGACCTGGGTGGTATCTTGGTGCCTCCAGGGAAACAATGCCTAACTCAAGGTGCACTGCGATGATTCTGACACTAGAGGTGATGTTGCCTAACACATAATCACAAGAGGCAAACTTATTCAGGAACTACCTGCAACTGGGCCTTCATTTTAAGGACAGAATGGAAAGCAAAATTCCAATAAACATTAGTCCCTGGCATGGAGCATTTCCCTCCCTCCTTTCTGTATCCTGAGTATTCCCTTTGTAAATGATCTCAGAGATAAGAAATAAAAGTGGATGAGAAAGGACTGCTGGGCTAGCTAGGTACTGCTAGGAAGAAAGGCAGAGAACAAAGCAGGGCTCTGCCTGGGAGGAGCTTTCAGTCTTTCTGGAGGTACAAGACAAACTCCTTTATAAATATAGAATGAATATGATCTCTTCCTGGCTCCTTCCTCTTCCTAAATCCAGGAGGGAGTCCTCCATTTCTAATACACACATGGGGAAATGCAACCTTCCATTCCTCTCTCTGAGACTGGCGCTGAGGCCCAGGCCCCAGACAAAATGACAGTTCTGTATCTTGCATTTAGAAAAGCTGAATATGGTAATGTGTCTTCCTCCTCTATTCCCGCCAGTACCTAAGACAACAAACTAGAGGGTTGATATTATACCACATAGCTTCACAAAGGAAATTTGTTTTTATCCTTTCAAATTTAAAAATAAAATTTTATTTATTTATTTTGTAGATTCTCTTTTCCTTTTTTAAATTGATTGTATTGGTACATGTTTGTACGTATCTGCACTTTTGACATCCTATAACCCTTATAATGTCCATCACTTACAAATGCTGCCACACAGTGACTGGTGTTGTTGTCAACAAGCTGGGTCTGATAAATCTTTGAAGCTGAAAGAAGGAACTTACACAACCATTTTGTGGATGCCTCGGCAAAAGGCATTGGGAAAAAAAAAAAAAAGGCATTGGGTAGTTTTATTAGGCAGAGTCTTAGGATCCCTTCAAGAGAGAAGTGTGGGTACTCAGAGAAATGAAACACATTATTTCCTGAAACATAGAACATTTATGTTTTTTTTTTTTTTTAAGTAGAAACCCTAGGAAAAGGTGTCTCCCAAAGGATAATATCCCATTCCATAGATATGGACATTTTTTATTTTGAATGTGTAATTTAAACATTTTCTCTTAACCTGTTCCTTTATCATAGGATGAAATTCTTATTTTGTTAACTTTCTCAAGCCAGTTTATAGATTTTTCTATACCTGAGGATCTTTGTGTATGATGAGTTCGGTAGAGAAGGAGTCTAAATGTAACCAAAGGAATACTGATATGGATTACGTTGGATAGCTCTGGAAAAGCCATGAAAGTTTTAGTCTTCTTAAAAGTGCAATTTTTAGTTAAGATTTTTTTCTCACCTTCCCATCTATCTTTTATGCTGTCACCCCCTCCCCAACTTTGAATTGTTCTTTTTTTTTTTTTTTTTTTTTTTTTTTTTTTTTTTTTTTTTTTTTTGCAGGTTTCTTGAGACAGACTCTTGCTTTGTGGTTCAGGCTGGCCATGAGCTCAGCCTCCAACTCACATCACAATCCTCCTGCCTCTGCCTCCCAAGTGCTGGGATGACAGGCGTGAGCCACCACGCCCGGCACTGTGGTATGTGGTACTGGTTGCTGCTGGGATGAGTCTCCACGCCCAGTATTGTTATGTGGTTACCAAGGATCGAACCCGGGTCCTTGTGCTTGCAAGACATGCACCGGAACCACTGAGCTAAATCCCCGGCCCCTGAACCGTTATTCTTGCAGTAGGGGAGGTGGGTAAGAATGATGTTCTGTTTTGTAATTGTGTTACACTGAGGGTTGTTAATACTTCCTATCAAGGATCAAAAGTCTCAAGTGATCTAAAGAGGACAAAGAAAGGCGGGCTTTGTTCTTTGATGAAGGATTATCTTCTGATAATCTGAAAAAGAGGTTAAAGCCATTAGCAAGTCACTGACTTTCGATTTTATTTTCTAACCCCGTTATACAGGCTATGGACAGAAAATAACAGTATAATATTGATGAATAGTGGCTCCAAAACATTGTGGAAGTCAGTAACACTTGCCATAAGATTTGTTACTTTAGTATTAACTTCTGTTTATTGATGTGTTTATCTAAATATAACAGGTTAAGTTTAAGAGCATATACATTTGCTGTTTTGACTATAACAGATCTAATGCCTTATATTTGGGAAATTTTTTTCCACAATTTCTGTAAGTATGTTAGTGAGTCCATCTGTGCTGTCTTCTAGTTTTTCTCTAGCTCTGATTAGCCTTCTTGTCACGTAGCTAGATAGTCTTCTCTTTTTCTTCTTTGAGCTCTTTGTCCTAATTCACTATGTTGTTCTCCATATTAGATAATCTGTCTTCACAGTGTTCATTTCTGCAAGGGAGAAATCTTATCCAGCTTTTTTCAGGTATTTCTGACATTTATTTGAGAATTCCATATCTTTATTGAATCTATCATTCAAATTTTAAACTATTTTGTCTAGTCATCCAGTTGTTTACCTATTTCACTGAAACTCACCATAAGCATATTGAGCCTCATTGCTGTCAACTTTTGGTTCATTTCCTCTATAAACACATCTATTTTTTCATCCTTTCTATAAACTGTGCATAGATAGATACCTAGTGTTTGTTTTCCTTTCCCTTAGTGATCCTTTTGATCTGCATTGGGACTGTTGGGGGGAGTTAGAGACCGTCTATTTCTTTGCTCCTGCAACCTTTTATGTGTATCTGTGTTTATTTATGTGTATATTTCTAAAAGATACATATAAATATGTATTTAATATATATGGCCATTTTTTTTTTCTTTTTGAGGGGGCATTACATAGGTTGGGGACTAGAGAAATGAGAAGTTTGTGACATATGTGGAGGTTTTAAGTGGAACGTTGTCTTCTCATGAGTAATTTTCACCTTTGTATATCCAGTGCTAACAATCATACCTTCGTTTACTTTCAATGAGTTCAGCTCTGATTCCATGTTTTGCCAAAAGAATTGATTCTGGTTATATCGGCATCCACAGATGCCAATGGGAACATAGATTAAATATTCCAGTGAGACATGGCAAACATGACTCCCAAGTAGCTTTTTTGCTAGATGTTGTAGTGCTTCTACCACGATAACTCTGATTCCTCCTCCACTACTATAATGAAGCTACTCAGAGTCAGAACCTCTTTCTGCCAGGCTGTGTACGTTCTTCCAGAGTCTGATCCAGTCTGAGTTCTCGGGTTAGGAATTCTTGTTGTCCCTCTCCCTCTGTATGATAGTAAAAGTGACAGACAGTTTCACTAAATTGGCACTAAATTGTCTACTGAGTCAGGATTACTTCCATAAAATCAATTCAGATACAACAGTAACAGGCTAATCCATTACACTGGTATCTATCAGGTCAAGTTGAGAAATAATATACTATGAGACCTTCTTAAGGGTCTCCATTTACCCTAGAGAAGAAACGCACAGAGTGTAAGTATCATCATGACATAAGTTTTGACCCACAGTTAATGTGCACTAAATACTGTTTCTCTTTCACCGGTAGAAAAACAGCATACAAGAATAATTTTCTAGGGCTGAGGATTTAGCTCAGTGGTTCCAGCATCTGCCTCGCAAGTGCAAGGTCCAGGGTTCAATCCCCAGTAACTACATACAACAATACCAGGCATGGTGATTCACAGCCACAAGCACTCAGTATCACACACCACAGTGCCGGGTGTGGTGGCTCAGGCTTGTGATCCCAGCACTCAGGAGGCAGAGGCAGGAGGACTGCTGTGAGTTCGAGGCTGGCCTGGTCTACATACTGAGTTCAGAGCCAGCCTGAATTACAAAGCGAGACCCTGTCAAAAAAGAAAAGAAAGAAAGAAAGAAAGAAAGAAAGAAAGAAAGAAAGAAAGAAAGAAAGAAAGAAAAAGAATAATTTTATAGAATCAATTATCCAAAGCCCAAAGTATTGGGGATCAGGTAATACCACAGGGTAGAAAAGAAGAGGGAAAAAAGAGTTTTTTTGAAACTCATCTTCTTTTAAATAGGAAATGGGCAAAAAAGTCTAAAGTTGGTAAGGGTATGTTATACATTTTAAAAGAGGTAACAGAAAACTGGGTACAATATTGATAATGAGAGTAGGGATGGAAAGGCTGATATAAATGTTACAAAAAGTTAAATGGGCTGGGCGTGGTGGCTTATGCCTGTAATACTAGCACTCAAGAGGCAGAGGCAGGAGGATTGCTGTTCGTTCGAGGCTGGCCTGGGCTACATAGTGAATTTAGGGTCAGCCTGAACTGCAAAGGGAGACTTTGTTTCAAAAAAAAAAGTTAAACGGAAAAAAATGAAAGGAAAGAAAAGAAAAACAGAATAAAAAAGACAGAAGAAATAAGTCAAGTAAAGAGATATGGTAAGATATGGTAAGATTTCACAAAGAATTAAAATTAGAAATCTCATGAGTCAGTGATCTCCTTGCTAGGTGTCTTCACCAAAGTACTTATGATATCATACTACAACAATATATGCATGGCAATGTTTATAGCTAAATCCTGGAAACAGCCTATATACTCATCAATAGTTGATTGGATGGTGAAAATGTGGTATCTATATACAATGGAATACTACTCTGCTATAAAGAATAGAAGATTTGAGACATTAGAGAAATTAATATACCTGGAAAATGTAATGATGAGTGAAATAAATGAGATATACAAGCTTAAATACTATATGATACCATATTTTTGAGTGAGACAAACTATAAACAAAGAGAATAATACAGATAGATAGAACGGTAGAAAGGGATGGGTCTTCTGCAATGGGAAAGTGGTCCAAGGGAAAAAGCATGAGGGGTAAGGAGGAGGTGATGGGGAAATAGTAAAGAGAGGCCATGTACAGAAACCTAGTAACCTCAATTAATGTAAACATTATGTACCACAACATGAGCTAAAATTAATCATGTTACCAAGAATGAAAAATGGGATGGGGGAATGGGGGGACAATTATAACAGAAATAAGCTGTGGTGTATATGTGCAACCACTCTCCAAGATCACTGTGAACTACATGAACTGAACACATGTACAAAAGAATGATAAATTTAAAAATAAACAATTTAATGTCCTCTTTTAAATTATAACTGATGAAATTTATTTAATAGTTACATCTATATCACATTTAGCTGACAAGTACTTAAATGTACATTAGAATGGCAATGAGAATATACTAAGAGTGGCTGAATAACACATTTTTGGCACAGAAAGTGAGACTGACAATCAAACTTTTATGCCTAGATGTGACAAGTACACCTAGAGACTGCCATCAGGTCTGCTACAGTATTTGGAGCCTCTTTTTACATAAGTCCTAGCTTTTAATTTAATATTACTAGTTTCTAGAAAAGAAAAACAGAATAGTTTAATTTAATATTACTATTCTCTAAGGGCCAGACATGTAGTGGGTTCTTTGCAATATACAACATCCTCTATGGACACCATCTGTTGAAAAAATCATATTATTTTAATTGGTTTTATTGGTACATTTTATACATATATTATGATCACATTCCACATTGAGAATTTGTATCTGTACGTGATATACCTTAATTCTCATTTTCCCCCTCTCTTGCCCTCTCTACAACCCTGATTCCCTATCCACATAACCTTTGTTTCCTTTTTTAACCATCAAATTTTTTCTTTTCCTTCCTTACTTTCCCCCTTCTTTCCCTTTTCCCTATGAATATTTTCTCTCTATTTCACAATACATATCATATATTTTCAAACTCATTTACCTTGTTTGCTTCTCACACCAGAGAAATGATGCAGTATTTACACATCTGTGTCCTATTTATTTCACTCTTGTGTATGTCCTCAAGGTACATCCATTTGATTATACATGACTCAAATTTATCATTCTTTATGGCAGAGTGATATTCCATTTTATTTTTTTAGAAAACACATCTTCTTTATCCAGTCTCCCATTGATGGATAATTTGGACTGTTTCCAAGATTTAGCTATTACAAACTGAACTCATATATAGATGGGTACACATATGTCACTGTAGTATGAAAATAATAAGATTTTTATTTTGAAGAATGTATATATATTAAATATATAATATATAATATTATATAATAATATTGGTTATTAATTATTATTAATAATTAATATAAATATAATATATATTAGTGACTTCTGTATACATGTTTTGATTAGATTTTGGGGCTATATATTTAAGGCCAAGTCAGGTAAAGTAAGACCTGTATTGATCAAAGTTATCTTACTTCATATATATTTATGAAGGTCATTTTATCAGGTCATTATTTTTTAAATTTAAATCTTTATTAGTACATTGTGAATACACATCATCATCACATTCAACATTGAGAGTTTGTATCAGAATATGACATGACTTGATTCTCATTTATTCCCCTTTCTACCCACCCTGCAAACCCTGACCCCCTATATACATATTTCCTTTTTTCTTTATTACTATCACATCATTTTCCCCCTCATTATTTCCCCTATACCCTCTTTCCTTTTAAATATTTTCTATTTGACATTATCAACTATATATACTACAACTCATTTACAACTTCATTTTCTCACATCAAAGAAAAGATATATTTACACATCTCTTATCTATTTATTTCACTTATGAGGATGTCTTGAATGTACATTCATTTGAGTATGAATAGCTCAATCTTATCTTTTTAATGGCAGAGTAATACTCCATTCTATAAAAGAGCCACATCTTCTTGATCCAGTCTCCAGTTGATGGACATTTAGGTTGTTTCCAAGATTTAGCTATCACAAACTGAGCTGCTATAAACATGGGTGCACATATGTCACTGTGATATGAATCTTTTAATTCTTTTCTGTATATACCTATCAGAGCAATGACCAGGTCAAATGGCACCTCTAACTATAGTTTTTTGAGGAATCTCCAAACTGATATCCACAGGGTTTGTACAAGTCTACATTCCCACCAACAGTAGAGAGGGGCTCCTTTTTCTCTGCAGCCTCACCAACATTTGTTGCTGGCCGATTCTGAGATAGCAGCCATTCTTTGTGGAGTGAGATGACATCTTGTGTTGTTTTCATCTGCATCTTTCGAATGACCACTTATGTTGAGCATTTCTTCATATACTTCTTAGCTGCTCTTACTTCTTCCTCTGAAAAGTATCTGTTCATTTCAGATGTCCATTTTTGAATTGGGTCTTTAAATTTGGGTGGGCTGATTTTTTTGAGCTCTTTATATATTCTAGATAGTAGCCCTTTGTCTGAGAAACAGGTGGTAAAGATTCTTTCCCATATTGTTGGCTGCCTTTTCACTCTTTAACAAATGGTACTGGAAAAACTAGACTTTAACCTGCCAAAGACTAAAGGTAGACCTAGCTCTTTCACCATGCACCAAGCTAAAATCAAAGTGGATTAGAGACCTAAATATTAAAACAGACACACTAAATCTGCTGCAAAACAGGGTAGGTAAGATTCTTGAAGACATTGGCTTAGGGAAAGTGGATTAGAGACCTAAATATTAAAACAGACACACTAAATCTGCTGTAAAACAGGGTCGGTAAAATTCTTGAAGACATTGCCTTAGGGAAAGACTTCCTGAACAAAACCCCTATAGCATGAGAATTGGCAGAAGAAATCAAAAATGGGATCTGATTCTATTAAAAAGTTTCTGTTGAATTATTTATATTCATTTGCGTACTTTTTAGGATCTCCTTTGTGAACTTTTGGAAAGGAATAGAGAAGCAAAAGAAATAAGAGACAAGATGGGGTCTTATTTAGATATTGAGGTCAAGCCTCCTGAGCCATCCACTTCATTCTTTAGTCACATCACAGAAAGGTATTCCCCAAACTGTGATCATGTCATAAGTGTCCCTCAAACTGAGATCACATCACATGTCCCAAACAAAGGGTGGTCTGTGTGTGCAGTAGTCCTCAAATTGGTGTCACACTGTGTGTGTGCTCCAAATCAAGACAATTCTGTGGGTCCACCCCAAACGAGGGCCATGCTGTCAGGTGCACAGCGCATGCCCCAGACTGAGGTTGAGCCCCATGCTCAGCTCACCTGGTGCACAGATCACATTGTATGTGCAGTCTGCTTCATTTTCTAGAGGTAGAACTGCTCAGGAGCGCAGCTCTGTTCAGTTACCCTAGAGACAGGACTGGCCTGGGAGATTGGAAACTCTGCCCTGTTTTCTGCCACTGATTAGTGCAGGTGGCCCTGGTAATCATGCACAAACCTGTCGCTCATGTCCCAAATAAGCATCTTTGCTGCTGGCATACAGCCATTCTATCTTTCAACAAGAGATCAGGATAGCATGGAAAAGTTGTACACAACAGCTTGGCTTTACTAAAAATTGTACTTCAAAGATCTTTATATCTAGGGACCTGTAACATATATAAAGAACTCATAGATTTAATTAAACTCCCAGGTTTAATTAGTCTAGAGATGTCACTTAGCAACTACAAGTCACATACTATTTTAGATAGGGAGATAAAGTTGAGGCGAAAATTATAAGAATACCAGAACCAAATTAGAGGGAGGAAGGAAGCAAAAGAAATATTAGAGATGCAACCCTGAGAAGCTCCAGAAAAAAAAAATTGGAATGGCTGAACAGGTGACTCTAGGACCGTGGAAGTTCACGGCAGACAGCTGAGTAATGGCACCCCTCCTGCAAGCCTGTGACCCTCTCCCACTGCCTAAGAAAACAGAGGTCACACACTTGTCCTCCCCCCTCCCATGTGGTGGGATAAAATAGGAATTACACTAAGACCAATGAGAAAACTTCCTGAGTCCCACAGGTCCCTTTCATCTCTCCACCCTCCAGCTCCCTGTTTCTTGCTGATAACTAGTGTCAGAAAAAAACGATAGGATCTGAGTTTTCTGACAGATGAAAATCTGAGAGGGAGAGAAGAAAGGAGTTGTGTCTTTCTTAGGGGAGAGAAGAGGAAACAAGTAAACCAGTGGGCTCTTTCTTGGTTTGAGCCCACCAAGTCCTGAGGATAAAGTCGGTTGGCACCTGAATGACTGATTGAATCTGCACAGCTTAGGATATGTTCCCAGTCATTCCAAAAAAGGAGATATATCAGGTGGCCCATGCTATCCTCTTTGGTTTTGAAAGACAGAGAGATAAGAGTAGTTTAGGAAATACCCTTTTATCTGATTGGATTTTCCATGATTGTTGCTTGAGAAACTTTGCTCAGGACACTGGATTGGCCAATCCTTATTTGTGCCTCCCTAGTAAGCAAAATTTAGCTCCACTTTACCTAGAAATGGCATATGTCACCCCGAGGGAGTACGTAATTGAAGCTGCTATATATCATAGAGAGTATTTCTAGAAATGTCTTCCCATTTCTGGTTAGAGGGAGCAAGTGACTCTTGTCTTCAGTGCATTTATGTAAAAGCACTCATTTTTTAGGGACTTGGGTGCCTCTAAACTGCTAAAAAGTAAAACAAAACAAAACAAAAATATCAGAGACAAAAAATATTTGTAGACAGGGAAAGAATGGAAGGAAGAATGAAAGATAAACTATGCTCCAGAGGGCAAAGGGCTAAGGGAAATGAGGAAGAAAAAGATTAAAAAGCCTGTTGGCTGGACTTAGCAAAGTCAAAGTCTCAACACCTTTTATTTTTGCCTCTTGCTGCTAACTCATCAAGAAAAAGTGTCACCTGGCTGGGGCTGAGAGATCCGTGAAACTGAAGTAAAAATTTGAACTCAGCCTTTTGTGGAATAAGTCTGCTATAAGACGCATTATTGAAAACCCTA
The DNA here is from genome assembly GCA_004026965.1 of Petromus typicus. Taxonomy (NCBI): domain Eukaryota; kingdom Metazoa; phylum Chordata; class Mammalia; order Rodentia; family Petromuridae; genus Petromus; species Petromus typicus. The sequence goes on along the minus strand of PVIR01009321.1, from coordinate 19,671 downwards.
ACCATAGGTCTTGATTTCCCATGAGCCAGTACAAAGTCCATGAGACAGGAAAGAAAGAATAAAGATACAAAGACAGAGACTTGAGAGAAACTGAGTCTCAGGTCAATCCAAGATACTCTGGCCAGCAGACTGCCAGAACATCCAGTGTTTATTCATTGCAAGTGTGGGAAGGAGGGAGCTGGGCAGGCCTTGGGATGCCTGTGATAACACCTATCAAGCAGGCAGGACTGTAGAATATGAGAACAAGCATATCATTGCTAAAGAGAACAAAATTAATTCAAGGGGGAGGAATTTAATTGGAGTCAATTGACCTTGCCTGGATGTGAACTGAGCCAAGCTCTGCTACCTCGCGGAGTAAGACTTAAGTCTCAGCAGCAGCCACTGAAAAAGGAGCAATACTAGCCCAACTGTGCTATCCAGCATGCCCATTCGCATCACATAAAGCTTCAGTCAGACTCCTAAGATAATGCAGAGCCAAATTAGAGAGGGACAAGAAGCTTGTGCACTACAGCCTGTTACTACCGGGCAGAGGCATCTGCTACAGTTTGCATTCACTGACTCCTACTGCAGAAAAAGAATTTTCAAGATGCATCAGGGAGAGGCATGAGGAGGGTTCATTAGGTAGAGATTTGATGTCCACTGGGGAGGAAAGTGTGAACGCTCAGAGAAATGAGACACATTATGTCCTTGAACATGGAACATTTACCTTTATCTTCAAAGGGGAGAACCCTGAGCAGAGGTGGCCCCCTGCCCAGAAGGTTATCGGTCTATTCTACAAATTTGGGCACTTTTTGCTTTGAATAGGTATTTCAACATTTTTTTTGATTCTCTGAACCTGTTGCTCTATTTTAGGATTAGGCTGCTGCTCTTTACCTTCTCAATTAAGCCAATTTATTAGTTTTAAATATTCCCAAGAAATTTCAAGTGTGAAGGCTCTGGTAGAGAATAAACCTGAATTTATCCAAAGGAATGCTGCTATAAATTTCCTTGGATAAATTTGGCTGGATCCTGAAAGTTGTAGTCCTCATGAAAGTACAGTTTTTAGTTATGATTTTCTTGTTTCATCTCTTCCCATCTTCTGTCTTTCTGTCCTTTGTCACTATCGCAGCCTGGTCAGCACCCCCAGTGGCAGGGACTCCAGCCCCACAGCCTGGGCTGTATCGGCTCCACCAACTCCACTTCTGGAGTCCCCGTGATGTAGAACCATGGAGTCTCCAATACCTAACATGAAGACACTTTAATTTCTTTTAAGCCCCACACTGAAAACAGCACTGCAGCTCTGTGCCATTTCTGTTTGAAACTGCTCCTACAGCTTTGTTTCTTGTATATAATGAGTAGATCCAACTGTTTCCTAAATACCACCAAAACTACAGTGAGGTTCTGAAATCTGACTTTTTACCTCCGTGTCATTTCAAAAGAATTTGAGTCTAGGCACACAGGTGATTTGTTCCTGCCCTAGTCAGTCTAGATCTGAGCAGTCTCAGTCCATCGGCACACAGTTCAAGATGCAGGGTAGAGGCAGAGGCAGTGCTGGCGAGCAAATACCCACAGCCAGAGTGTTCAGGAAATGTCTGCACTATTACAATATGTGAATATTACAAGTCTTAGCATTGAATGTTTCCCTCCCTCTGCATCTGAGGTTGTGCCTTCTATTAATGCCCTCAGACACGTCTTAGTTATTGAACACACACACACACACACACACACACATGCAAACACACACACATGCACACACACACACATGAATCCACCTCCATATATACTAGCTCCTAGTGTGCCTCTCACAGAAAATCAAAAAGTCTCTAACTGGCCTTTCCACTCCCTCTTTCTAGATATCTCTAAATCCATCTCCAACATTATAAAGGCCAGTGATCCATTAAAACCTACGTAGAAATAAGATGTCTATTGTTACAGAGGATTGGCAGAGGCTCACATGGAGAAACAAAGTAGGAAGGTGTTTTGTTACACATTTCAAATTAAGCTTTGGGGTTTAATTATAGCTGTAAAATGCAGTTGTAAGAAATAATACGTAGATATCCTAATATCCTTCACCCAGTTTTTCCCCATAGTAACAACTTGGCAAAACTATAATACAATATTGCAACAGAATATTGACCTGGATACAGTAAAATATGGAGTGCTACCATGACTAGAAGACTTCTTTCTACTGATACAGAGCACCAAGTAATCCAAATAAGCAAAATAATCCAAACAATGGAAATACCATGACTCCTAACCTGCTAGCTTTCCAAAACATGAGTTTATGCTCTCTAAAATAGAAGGTTGAATTATAGGAACAATGAAGGGTAAGAGAAGAAAATTTGTTGAAAGATAGCTTTTGTGTAACAGAGGCAGAAGAGGAGGCAGAGAGTGAGTTGTCTGGGCCCGCTTTCTCCTGGGCAGAGGGCATGGAGCAAAGTCACTAGGTGGGGTGGGTACAAAGTGGGAAAAAAAATGATACCCAGCTAATAAGATCAAAAGGGAAATCACAAGGTGGGTATAAGGTGGGACAAAACTACGATCAACCAATAACATTACAAGTACAGTCACCAGGTAATGTTGATTAAATGGGAGCAAATGAGAAACCAGGTTACATAACAAGTGTACATAAAATGAACAAGGGATTTCTAGACAGAAAAAATGGGCTGAGGAGATAGATGCCAATTTACAATGTCAATTACTTCTATTTATCTGTAGGGTAAGGGTAACTGTTGTCTTTTTTTACAATGCTGACACTGAGTGAATGTGTTTTCATTCTTTCATACTGACTTGAGGGCCAGCCCTGTCTAACAGCCTTCAAGGCATCTAACTGACCCACAATACAGTACTACTGCTCATTTATACTTATACCTAATTCTTTCCTGCTTCTAATTCCCACTTAACCCTAGCAAGCACCAGTCTGTTTTCTATTTCCAAAACTTTGTCATTTGAGGAATGTTATATAAATGGAACAATATATTACGCAACCACTGGAGTTGGCTCATTTAATTCAGTATAATACTCAGACATTCATCCAGGTTTGTGTGTGTATCAGCCATTCATTCTTTTGCATTCCATTTTGTGGATGTACCATACATCTTTTTGGAAAAGCACATCTTTTCATGTGCTTATTGGTCATTTGTATATCCTCTTCTGCAAAGTCTCTTCAGACTTTTTGCTCATTTTCTCAGTAGTTTTATTTAACTAGTACATCTTGAGAGTCTTGTTTTGCTTTGCTCTGCAATGCTGGGATTTAGACCCAGAGTTTCATGCAGACAAATGTTCTCGTACTGATTCACACCCCCAGGCCATCGAGATTCTTTATATATTCTGGATACTATTCCTTTGAACTTTTTACCAAATGTAACTTATCTCTTTGTTCTATTCATAGTATTTTCTGGTGGTAACAGAGATTGAACTCAGGCCTTTGTGCTTCCAAGGTAGGCATGGTCCAACTTGAGCTTAATCACCAGCCCTTCATAGAATTTTTGGTAGAACACAAGTTTGTTTGTTTGTTTTTTTTAATCTTTATTGGTACATTACATATATGCATCATGATTGCACTCCGTAATGGAGATTTGTATAAGTATAAGACACAACTTAATTCTCATTTTTTCCCATAGCCCTACCCACCCTACCGCCCCCCCATATACATAAAATTTGTTTCCTCTCTTTTTTGTTATAATCTCATTATTTTTCCCCCTTCACCCTATTTTACTTTGAACATTTTCTATTTTACAATATATAACATACAATTCTAGGACTCATTTACATCTTTATTTTCTCATACCAGAGAAAAGATGCGATATGTACCTATCTACGTCCTATTTATTTCACTTATGAGGATATCCTCAAGGTATGTCCTTTAAGTATAAATGATTCAAACTTATCATTTTTTATGGCACAGTCATACTCCATTCTGTAGAAGAACCACAACTTTTTTATCCAGTCTCCAGTTGATGGACATTTAGGTTGTTTCCAAGATGTAGCAATCACAAACTGAGCTTCTATAAACATAGGTACACATATGTCACTGTGATATGAGTCTTTTAATTCTTGTGTGTATATACCTAGCAGAGCAATGGTCGGGTTGAATGGGACCTCCAATCCTAGCTTTTTGAGGAATCTGCAAACTGATCTCCATAGGAGTCGTACAAGTCTACATTCCCAGCAACAGTGGAGAAGGGTTCCTTCTTCTCCACAGGCTCGCCAACATTTGCTGTTGGCTGAATCTGAAATGGCAGCCATTCTTTGTGGAGTGAGATGAAATCTCAGTGTTTTTTTCATCTGCATCTCTCGAATGACTAATAATGTTGAGCATTTCTTCATATGCTTCTTAGCTGCTCTTACTTCTTCCTCTGAAAAATATCTGTTCATTTCAGATGCCCATTTTTGAATTGGATCTTTAAATTTGGGTGGGCTGATTTTTTTGAGCTCTTTATATACTCTAGATAGTAGCCGTTTGTCTGAGGAACAGCTGGTAAAGATTTTTTCCCACATTGTTGGTTGCCTGTTTGCTCTGTTGGTGGTTTCCTTTGCTGTGCAGAAGCTTTTTAAAAGAATGAGGTCCCATTTGCTGACTTCTTCAGCCAATTCCTGTGCAATAGAAGTTTTGTTCATGAAGTCTTTCCCTAAGCCAATGTCTTTGAGAGTTTTACCTAACCTGTTTTGCAACATGTTTAGAGTGTCTGTTTTAATATTTAGGTCTCTTATCCACTTTGATTTTAGCTTGGTACACAGTGAAAGAGTTAGATCTAGTTTTAGTCTTTGGCAAGTTAAAGCCCAGTTTTTCCAGCACCATTTAGAACACAAGTTTTGAATTTAAGTGATATTTGACTTATCAATTGTTCTACCTGATGTCTCACTTTTTTCAAGACATATTTTGTCTCATTTTTAGAAGTTTGAGCATGATATTTGGGTTTTTTTGTTGTTGCTGTTGGTTCTTTGCTGGCTCTCTATCATATTTGGGGGTTAGTTGGCCTTTTGAATCTGTAGTTTATGTCTATTGCTAAATTTTAAAAGTTTCTGGGCCGGGGATTTGGCTCAGTGGTTCCAGCGCCTGTCTTGCAAGTGCAAGGACCCGGGTTCAATCCTCAGTAACCACGTACCATACTGGGTGTGGAGACTCACGCCCAGCAGCAACCATTACCACATACCACAGTGCCGGGCGTGGTGGCTCACGCCTGTCATCCCACCACTTGGGAGGCAGAGGCAGGAGGATTGTTGTGATGTGAGTTTGAGGCTGAGCTCAGGGCCAGCCTGAACTATAAAGTGAGACCCTGTCTCAAAGAAAAGAAAAATTTAAAAAGTTTCACGATATTATTTCTTTGAGTACTTTTTGAGCTTCATCTTCTTTCTCCACTTCTGGGACTGAGGACACAAATGTTAGATATTTTGTCATAGTCCCACAGGTTATCAAGGTAATATTTTTGGTCTATTTTCTCTGCTTTTCAAATAGGCTGATTGTATTGGTTTTTTCCACTTCACTGATTCTTCCCTTTATTCCTTCCATTCTGAGGTTGAGCTATGTACTGAACTTTTAAAATACGGATTGTAGTTTTTTTAGTTTGAAATTGTCATTTGGTTCTTTATACCTTTGGTGAGACTTTCTATTTTTCACATCTCAAAAATGTTCATAATTGTTTGCTGAAACACCCTTATCAAGTCAATATTAGAACTTTCATCAGATAATTATAATATTCATTATTTCAGTCTTTTTTAAATTCAGTTTGAGATATTCCTGATTCTTTGAATAATAAGTGATAATCAAAAGTTGTCAATTTTTTTTTCTTCATGTTATAAGGTGGTGGATATTATTCAAACTTCCTACTTGTGCAGGGCTTTTCTGATACCACTTTTGTAATAGAAGGATTATGATGATGCTTTTTACTTACAAATGTGGGTAAAGTCCAAGTTCCCCATCTGGCTTCTACTAACATACAAAAGGAGTGGAAATTAAACTTCCGCACTATGCTTCCATTTGGATTTCTTGGGCTGGGAGGCATAGTCATATTTTGCTACAGCTCCAATTACAGACAGTATCTACTAACACTGGGCGTGATCATTATTACAGAGTGACAGTGAATGTTCTAAACTTCCAGCTGTCCTCTGTCACCACCATAGAGGGCAGAGGTAAGAATAGGGGTGTCTCCTTCTTGTCTGTAAGTTTAGAGTCCAAGTGAATGCTTCTCACACGATCTACAGTGATACCGTGGAGGAAGGATTTTGTTACTGCCTCATAGGGACTAAAGTCTCAGCTCTGAACTTTGTCTTCTCACACACTACCTTGGCGGGGGGGGGGGTTGGGGGTACCTCATCATGCCAGTGTGCAGGTGTAAGTCTGGACTCTACTGAGAACATGCCAGTGGGGAAGCAGCTTTTAGTCACACCTGGCTAGAATGAAGGTTCAGGGTCCTTGTAGATGGCACCATGGGAAAAAAAACACTGAGATACTTTTTTTTAACAGTCTAATGAAGGCAAAAGTCTAAGCTCCTCACATGGTGTTCTTGGCAATGACTGGACTGATTCACAGGTTTTGCTCTGGATTTGGCTGACAGAGCAGTATTGCCTGAAAGATTTATGTCTTTCTAGCCTATTCCTTCCTAAAGAGAAGTTTGGTTTTGGTTTTGCTTGCTTTGTTTTGTTTTTTCAGTGTCAATCTACATTTCCAGGTGTCTAGTTTCTTCATGTGTCAGTCTACAATATGTTAAGCAAAAAGGAATTCAGGGAACTGACCATTTTTTCTTTGGATCCCTTGCTTCTCTGCCTTCTCACTATTTGCTGATGTTTATATTATAAATTGTGCCATAAATTGTGTTCTTTCTGTTCTGCTCAGTAGGAGAAACAGGGAAAATTATGACTACTCTATCTTTCTGAAAGCAAAAGTCTTTTAAGTGTATTTTTAACCCTATGCACATTTAGCACATCTGTGACAGCCTACATTTTCTTAAAGTCCTACAAATCTCAGGCAATCATCTCTGACTTGAAATCACTTTCACCTACATTTCTGTTATTGCAATTTAAGCTGGTAATCTGAGGATTTCCATCACTTGTCAAATTCCAAATGCATTTGCTAATCCTTATATTTTCATGGAAGACATTTTTATGACTAAAACTACTGCTTTCTGCCTTTAATTATGGTCACTTAGCTAAGTTTTAGAGCCCTAAAAGTTGAGTATTTTACTCTCCAACATCTTCTCCTCCGTCTGTGGTCTTCCCTTGGTTAACATGCCCAGATCATATTTAAAAAGCCTTACCTGAAGCATCTCCAAACCAATCAGAAACAGGTCCCAGAAATGTTGTTATTCAGCAACCTGCAACACAACCAATAATTTCATCTGGACTCCCCAATTTGTTCTACCCCACACTCCAATCTACCTATGCATGTGTTTCAGCCAATGAATTTATCACCTTTTCATTGTCTTAATGTGGGTAAGAGGATATTTCCAAAATTATACGTCATAAATGGAGGCAGATCTGTATAAGTGTGCATTGCCTATGTCCTTGAGTGAACTATAGTCCATCTTTCAGCATCCTATGCTCTCCATTCTCCTCCTAAGTCTGGTTATCTCATGAGTATAGACATTTTATCTGAAAGGACTACACAATTGTCTGTGCCATCTCTCCCATAGGTAAGCAGTTTTCTTGACACAGGCCATAGACCTCAACAAATACACAACATGCTCCCTACAACATTCACTTCTAGGTAATTTGTGTTAAGTGGCATTATACTACCGTACTGGAATAATCTAGTAGAAAAAATAAGTAATTTTATTTCCGTTCTTTGCTTTTCCCTGCCACATTCTCCATTCCCTTTTTCCCTTTGAACACTATCTTCCAATTTCACAATACCTATCATACATTATGGACCTCATTTACACCTTCAGTCTCTCATACTAGAGAAATGATGTGGTATTTACATATCTGTGTCCTATTTGTTTCACTTATGAGTATGGCCTCATGCTGCATCAAGTATAAATGTCTTTAACATTCTTTATGATTGAGTAATACTCCATTTTACTGAAAAACCACATCTTCTTTATTGAGTTTCCAGTTGGTGGGCATGTATAAGGGGAATGGGAGTTATAAAGAAGGCAGAGGAATGGGGAAAAATGAGAATCAAGATACATCATGTACAAGTATAAATTCTCAATGATGAATGTGATCATAATGTATACCTAAAATGTACTGACAAACTCAACAAAGGGAGAAAAAAGAAATTCATACATAAAAAAGAATGAATAATTTTATTTCAAACATTGATGAAATCACAAAAAGATAACACAGCGAAAGTTGATATAGTACTATAGGGCATCAGAAGGACAGGTGACAGGGAGCCATCTTTAATTAGAAGAGTCAGAGTGAGCTCCGCTGAGAGTAGGTGTCAATCAGGAGGAAGAAGCAGTGGCTAAAAGAAGATCTTTTAGGAGAACTTTCAGGAAATGGTGAAGAGCAAATATCAACTTGGAGACAGTCTTTCCTAAGCCAGGGTCATAGTCCTTACAGAGGACAGCATTTGTAATAAGAGGTCACTAATGCTGTGACCTGAAGCAGGGTTCCAAGTGCAACATGGTAGAGAAAGCCTGTTCACATAGACATCGCTGAACCCAATGAGGCTGCTTCCTTCATTTCTTTAACCCAGGCAGGGGAGCAGGTCTATGTCAAATTTTCCTCTAAAATGAGAGTCGTCGTTCCAGGCATCCTCTCACTTCCTTTGGCTTGGTCCTTTACCATCTGCTGAGGACGAATCCTCAGTCTTCATTGTCTCCAACACTGTTGCCTCAGTGATTTTTCCAACCACAAATCCATACCACTCAGCACCATGCCCCAAACAAATGAACTGTTAATCATGTTCTATTAACAAAAGATTATACTTAAGTCTCCTCTAAAGAACATTTGATTTTTCCAGGAAGATCATTCCATAAGAGTATTATGTGCTGGCTAGATCTCCCTGTTCCTCACTAATTCTAGTACTTTCTTTGCAGAAAGCTTAGTACCTGTAAACAATATTTTCCCATAGTTCACACGCGTTTTTTGGTCTATGCTAAAAGCCTTTTCCCTGGGCAAGGGATTCACAAGTACCACAAAGTTGGAATTTACATCATTACAAGACTCAGTTTTACTTTTTTAAGCAAGGAAAACTTTTTAAGATTTCAGATAAAACATTACATTAAGAGCTTTATCTTAGAATATTTACTTGGGAGGAGTTCAAAAACATGATTTCTTGCTATTTTAATTTAGAATTCATCTTGTAAAGACACTCGGCCTTGGCTTAGCCTAAAAATATTTGAATCAATGTTTTTGTGAGGTATATTCTCTTTCTCTACATTTTAATAATGACCATCCAATAATTGAAAACTTTATTCATGCTATCTTTTATTTTTCACTTTGAATACTTATTCATTCCTCCTATCAAACTGCAAGTTTGAACCTATTGACAAATATTTCACCATTTCCACCCCCAGCTTCTGGTGACTATTACTCTATTCAGCCTTTCTACAGCTCAATTATTTTTAACTCTGCTTATAAATGAGAAAATGTGTGTACCCAGTTTCTTTCACTTTGCACACTGTCCTCCAGGTTTGTTATCGCCTATGTCAAGATGTCCCCTTAAGCCCTCATGCACTCACAAGTATGAGTTTTGGGAGATGGTTTCATCTAGAGTAAGTGATGCTGGGGTTAAGGGTGTGTGATTACTAAGTTAGTCCACTGACTGGTCCAGCATTCTCGTTGTGGATGATGGGAAGGTCCACCCTGAGTATGGGTGGTGCCCTCCAAAGGTGGGCAGCTTGGAAGGTATAAAAAGGATCAACTTCTGCCACTTCTGCTGCTGCCAGTACTGCTTGGTGCCTTGCTGTCTCCTGCATGCTGGCATGGGCTTTTCTTTGCCACGCTGCCCTGCCTGAGAGGCAGCCAACTGTGGACTGAAATCTCTACAAATTGTGAGCTAAATAAACATTTCCTATTTTAACTTGTGGGTGTTGGGTATTTTGTCTCAGCAACAAGAAAAGTAACTAAGACAAGATTCGTCCATGTTGTTGAAAACAGCAAGAGTTCCTTCTTTTCTAAGGTTGAAAAATCAAGACTCATTTTTTAAAAGCATTCATCTGACTTTTTTTTCATTCCTAGGACCTAACATATTTATTGCTTCTAAATTACCTACTAGCTAATCCTGAAATACTTTGTAATGACTATACAAGGAATATAAGATTCTAGTTCTAGTTTTCAAAAGCAGAATAATTTGATCTGAATACAGAATGGTCATTACTAAAAGTTGAGACGGTAGATGGGGACAGTGGGTAAAGGGAAGCTAGATTTGATTAGTGAATGCTATACACATGTATTAAAATATCAGTAAATTTTATTGATATATACAATTAATACATGCTAATAAAACTATAAAATGGAGAACTTTTGGCAAAATATTTTATGTAGTCAAATGCTCTACCACTGTGCTGTACCACTAATCACCTCTCGCTCCATCCAATATTTATTATTTGCTATGTCCCTTAAAACCACCCTGAGTATTCTCAGATTAGCATTTTTTTTTCCAGTGTCAAGGATTAAACCCAAGGACACTCAACCACTGCACAGAAAAAACACCCATTTTTTTTTTAAAAAAACCATGTTGTATTGATATAAATAAAATCTTCAAAATAAACAAAAATCATATATAAGGCTGGCCTTGAATTTAATCCTCTTGTCTCAGCCACTCAAGTAGCTGGCATGACAGGTTTGTACCACCATGAGCCCAGTTCAGATTAGCTTTCTTGCTCTATTTGTCTCCCATACTCCTGCCCATCAAGGTGAGGATTACATCTTATCAAGGACATGAGGAATTTATGTTGTTACTAAGCTTAAATTTTCAACACTTTCCTTTTCTGCCACTGAAAGCTGAATCTCTCACAAGTTTCCTTTATTGGTTTTATTAAGTGATAGCTATATGTATGAGAACTTTGAGATACCAAAGAGCAGGAGGCATATCATGGTTTTCAGTCAGGCATATAACTATTTTGATCCACAGCTAATTCATAGTACATTTCTCTTTATTTAGTAGACAGCAAACTATAAATCAGAGAAGTTACACAATTTGTTCATGGACACACAGTTGGCAAATGGCAGCAACAGGATCAAGATGAAGGACACTAGACTTCCAGTACAGCTGGCTGTTTTTCTATTTGGTATAGAGATTTTAAATTATACCAGAGATTGAGGATTCAAGTAATATTTGTACAAAGACAGTAAGGAAGGAGAAAACAAGGTTTCTACTGATCTTTTCCTTTGAAATATTGATCTCACAGGTAAATAGGGAGGCTGAGAGAAGACAGCCTTTGGTAGCCAGTTCAAGGCCATTTCTTTGATATATAATGACAGTTATTTTGAATGAAATTACAGGCCATCAATTTTCCCCCACTTCTGATCTTTGTTTTCTCAATTACTTTTCTAAACAGGAAGTTAAATAACTAAGCTCTGTACCACAGACATGATTAAAAATTGAGAAATTTTCCATTAATAAAAGAATATATGAAATACTGGCAAATGTTCAAAAATTTTCAGAAAATACACATATATCATTCTAACATTTCTGACATCTAACTGATTCTTTAACCAGACTCTACTATAAAGATACTACTACCTCCAGATCTTTTAGTCCAAGCTCAAATCTTGTATGTAACTCACAATATGAATAAAACCCTGTCAGTTAAATTCCCTATTTATTTGGCTACCCACTACTTAGCTTTAAATCTTTAGAAAATAATTCCTATATACTATTTTGATCACCCTTGACAAGCATTATAAAGTTCTCATACTTTAACTTTGCAAAATCTCAATGCTCTTCAGACTTTTATATCTCTATCTCTATCTATCTATCTATATATATATATAGATAGATAGATAGAGATAGAGATAGAGATACTGCTGTGAACATCATCACTCATTTCCTTTGCCTGTACAATTATTATTCATGCTTTGGGTTTCAGGTTAGATGTCATCTCCTTCCAGAAGCTAAGTCTTGGTCAGGTACCCCTTTTGTGAGTTTCCCATAAAACTAATTCAAGCATTGTACTTTTTTATACTACTGACCATAATGTGTTGTATTTTCCAATTCCCTATAGTTCTACTGCAGCAGAGACAAGCATTCTAATTAGAATTCTCCATTTTAAATACAATACCTAGGTGAAGTACACAGGCTCTTACAGAATGCATGAATAAACAGACTATGTTATCATATTTTGTCTGAATACTATCCACAATATGGGAGACTATCTTTGCTAACTTTTCTTTCACCACAATGCCTTGTTTAGATTTGTCCACATAACTCTATAATATAGAATATTCAACTGCGTGTAAATCTGACATAAGGATAGGTATAGGAGAGTATGACAGGTAGTAAATCAGGAAATAATTGCGAACCATTGAAGATTGAATACAAATAAAGCAGCAAACTTGCGAAGAACTTCTAGATAATGTATTATTTCAGCCCTTGTTTTATGAATTCTAGCCCATTCCAATAGTGTGTTGTGGCTTTAGACTAGTGATGAAGAAGGTGGAGAAGCATGAAAACAGTTCTTTGTGGGATACATAAGAGAACTCACCAGAAAATGCAGAATGACCGGCAGACTAGGCTGGCAAGTAAGAAAAACTGAAAAGAGATGAGTCTCCTCAGATTACACAGAGCTGGATGGACTGGGCAGGGGTAGAATTTTGATTCTTGCACTTTGCTTCATATAGGAAAATATGCTCAGATGAGTATGTGAAGGAACTGTAATTTAAATTGTATTAGAGAATATGGACAACTTCCTGACAAGAAGCCAGTGAGGCACAAATGTTTCAAAGTTAAAATTTCTCCAATTTGTCTTTATTTATCTTCTTACAACCACTTAGAAAATCAGAAACAATAAACCCTATATTATTTGGGCTAGAATGGAAGAAAAAAAGAGTAATGATACATTGTAACCTTTCCGATTATGCTCCATTAGGTAGCCTTTAATGTATACACCAATCAGACGGGCAGAACAAAGGACAAGAATAGATGAACTATAATGCAACAAATTCCTGGCTCATTAATCTTACAATTATAGACAAAATACACACTAACCTGCTTTGTACAGTGGATTTCTTAGTGATCATAAGGATGAGTGGAAGCAACAGAAAAGCATTAGCTCTTAGTCCTGGTACAGAGCTCTCATGTCCATAGATCCATGGATTCTAGTTTTAGAATTCTATTCAATGGAAGTCTAAGGAAACCATACATGGACAATAGGCTATTAATATATCAGAATAACGCCTGAAATTTTAGCCTATATGTCGTGTTAGAAAAATGAACAGGGAAAAGCAAGTATTTGCCTTGGAAGAGGGTATAATTTGGTTTGAACAACAAAAAGATTGCTGACTACAATAAATAATTGTAGAGAAATATACAGACAGACTGACACTGATTCAGCAGAGTCAGCCCTGGGAAAGTCTTCCTCTTAAATTCTATTTTACAGGAACTCATAGGGATTTGTAATGTTTCTTTATAAACCAATTTTGCAATAAAAAATATGGGAATTTGAAAAATATTCAGGTTCAGAATGAAACACAAGATGAAGTAACCTTTGTTTGAAATACTCAGTGGCTTAAGGGAGGGCAGGGGAATGGGAAAAAATCAGAATGAAGATACATCAGATATAGGTACAAGTTCTCAGTGATGAAGGTGATCATAATATATACTTAAAAGGTACAAATAAACTCAATATAGGAGGAGAAAAGAAAAGAAAAAAATATTCAGTGGTGTTCCACTGCCAATTAACTCTCTGAGAAATGTTAAACCTATTTCTGGTTGTGTAAAGTAGACATTTTCTTTGGTCACATGGTCTTTAGCTTTCTCATTTTAAATATTTTTCTTCCCTATTGTGGAGACCAGAGACAGTTACACTCTTAAAATATGAAGACCCTAGACGGAAGTTCTGGAAGAGATTCCTGTAGTTGCCTTCAAGGTGTTTCAAGGTACAACGTAGTCTCTGGAAAAAATTTTGAAAGCAGGATGGTATTATTACACTTTTCCATGCCCATCTATTTTCTCATTCTCTTTTACCCATTTCTACTACTCTAAGAGTAATATCCTTCCTATGAGTCAATGAATTTCAATATCAGCCATTACATCCAATCCATCCCAATCAAATTTGATCAAATTTTCTTTTGATTTTTAGAGGGCTATTACACTATTTTTCATACTTCATTCTGATGTTCTTTACTTCTGATGTACACATCAATTATATCTTGCCTAATCTCCCAAGAAAGCCTTCCAAATAGTCAACATATCAGCAATCTTTCTCCCTTTAATATTTCAGCAAAGTTTTATCATTCTCAGAGTCATCTGTCTAGTATAAGAATATGAAATTTATTATACTGTCTCTAATCTAATTCATTAGGAAACGCATTTAGTGAATATATATTGTTTACTCTGAGCCAGGTACTATGCAGGGCTTTTAGAAAACCATTACTACTGGGGAACTCCAATGCAGCCCTTACTCCTGATTACGAATGTGGCGAGGCATGAAGACAAAGACAAATAGCAAAGGAAATGAGGCCCAGGAGGTCAGAGCTTCTAGTGAGCAGAGACCCTGAAGAACCTCCAGATCTGCTGATATTCTACTGAGCACAAAGCAACAGGGAGGAGTGGGCGGGCAGTCAGGTTTCTGGGGTGATGATCAGAGTAACCGACATGAGTGAGTCCTAGCAAGAACAGAACAAAGCATTCTTACAAGAAGTGAACCTTAGGTTAATGGGAACATGTCATTTCCCTTACAATAATACTAACTTTTTATGGTCTTCAGCTGCAGATGCTATCATCTAATACAGGTGCCACGGTGTTGCTGACCTAGGTTAGTCTCCTCCGTCACCAGTGGCACATAGAGTTCTCTTTCTGCGTGCCAGTTGCAACCATTAAACTTAAGCCCCAGACCAGCTCCGAATTACAAGTATAAGCCAATTGTATTAAGCCAATTGAAGAAGTCTGCTCACCACCATCTTAAGGTGATCTTTTACATTACTTATTCGACTTCTTTTCCAACATAACCCTGAAAACCCTTTGAATAAACACACAAGGACTACTGAAGTCTGATTTTTGGTTACTTTCTGGCTCACAAAGCATCTCCACAGCAGGTGTTTGGCAAAAACTGAAGCCCTAACTCCCATCTTCAATAATACCTACAGAAACACTGTACATAGAAAAATTTACTTAATGACCTAGTAGTTTTCTTTGCAGATGTATTAATAACTACAACACAGTGTTCTAAAACCTGTATGTGTGTCAGTCCATTTAATCATAATAATTACTAATTAATCTCCATTTTACATATGGTGATAACTGAAGCTCAGTCAAGTTAGTGGCATTCCCAAAAGATCACAGCTTCTGTGTAACAAAAGCTTGTCACTCATCTGGTCCTACTCTCTTATTACAGATGAGAAAACAACAGATCAAAATATTAAACAATATTCCCTAGGCAATCTAGATACTTAATTATAAACCACAATTTTTGTTATATAATGATCCTTTTATAACTAGGTTCTAGAATTTTTCTGGTGATGGTTCCCGATTACACCACTGAATGCAAAATTATAACTACAGCAAACAATGCCATACTGATACTTAAATTTTTTTAAAAAATAGGTATCACATTAAATTCTTACTACTATAAAATGAAATTACAGCAGTGATGATATTACCAGACTGAGAAACTCAGATGTAAGAAAGGGAAAAAAAGGGAAGGAAATAGCAAAGTAAACAAGTAAAGAAAAAAGGAAAGGCAATCCCATTTTTATTCCCTTACATCCTAGAGCTGTGACCTATTTAGGAAATTTTCAGGCAGAAACAATAGCCAGCAGCCTTTTAGGTAACAAGGCCATCAGATTTGTGCATGAGAATATTCAATCTGTAAAACCATGATGCTGTTGCAACTACTCTGCCTCAAGCCAAAGCAACTGAAGACTGAGAGTAAAACAAAGGTCAAAACAGATATGTCCCCTTATACTGTATTCATTTATGCTTTCAATTTGGTCACCACAATGTATAGTATGTCTATATCCAATTTCTGACTCCTTGAGGTCAGTGGCAAAGATATCCCAGCTCCTCCTGGGAGGGAGCAGAGGAGGATGGTGCACTTAACTAATACATTTCATGTGTGCTCACAGTTGGGTATGAAAACTTACAATTGGGAATCGTGGCCATCAGTTGGAGAAAAAGGACAATGCTGCGGGATAAGACATTTGGCCTTTTATGATAGTGATGATGCTCTGTATAGACAGGAGTGGGTCTTAACTTGAAATCTTATTTCTGCTTTCCCATGCTCACTGGGTTTCAACAAGAAAGTAGTAATTCTGGTCTGGTAGATGACAAAGGGGGAAATCCTGGAGCAAGTAGTTCCTGTTGAAGATCACACTATGATAAGTGACTCTCAAAACTTAAGGTGTTATTCTTAGTCTATGACCTTGTACATATTTCAGAGGTCAAGATATTTCTTGAGAATATATACAGCATTAGTTTTACCCTTCAGATTTCTATGAATTATTCTCAAAAGGCAACAAGTCCATCCTTCCAAGCTTCTCTCAATAAACAGACATTACTGAAGTATTTCTCATGAGAACACATCTGATCATCTATGCCAATTTTAATGAAAAGAAAAAAGTCTGAGCAAAGCAATCTTTGTGATTGGTCTGTACTTCCCATTAAGTAAATTTTCGTTTATCTGAGTGTGATGCTGATTTATAGACACTAGAGGCAATGTTGACTAACAAATACAGCCCTTGAACACCAATCTAGAGAAAATATCTGAAACTCTGCAGTAAGGGATGCAGTTGACATGTTTTTCACTACTGCTTCAATTTTATTACCTGTTATTATATTATACAGAATATTACAATCTTCTTGATTCAGTTTTGGTAATTCATGTGTATCTAGGAACCTATCCAGTTCTTCTTTTTGTAATTTATTGATGTACAGTTTTGGGAAGTAATTGCTAATGCACTTTGATTACAATTGTTTTTACTGTGATTTCATCTTTGTCATTTATAAGTGCATTGATTTGGGTCTTTTTAAACAAAGCAAAGTCTTCTTTTTTCACATACAGTTCTATGAATTTTTACAGAGACATAGATTCATATAACCACTACCATAGTCATGATAAAGAGCAGTTACATCGCTCCAAAATACTTCCTCATGCTATTACTTTGTATTGACACTCTATCACTACAGTTAATTTTTGAGAGACAGTGATCTATTTTGGTACTTTAATTTTGTCTCCTTTGGAATGAGATACATTAAATGAAATAGTGTTCTACCTAACACTTTGTGACTGGCTATTTGTCACTCAACATAATACCAATCCCTTTAAGAATTGTGCAATTTGTTTTATTGACTGTTGCTAAACCCTATTCCATTATATGAGTACACATGAGTTTAGTCATTCACCTGTTGAAGGACATCTGAGTTCTTTCTGCTTTCTGGCTGTTATGAATAAACCTAGCATTAATATTCATATACTACTTTTGTACAGATACAAATTTTAATTTATCCAAGATTAATACCCAAGAATAAAATTGTTGCATCAGATGGAGACTATTCAGGTTTCTGTTGGTGTAACAGAATATTACAGACTTGCTAATTTGTAATGAACATAACTGTACTTGGCTCCTGCTTCAGGAGGCTGGGAAGTCCAAGATGATGCCACTACATCTGGTGAAGACACTACAACATGGTGGAAGGATATGCAGCACATGCAATTAAAAGAGACAAAGTCGGCTGAACTCATCTTTTGCTTTTAATCAGAAAACTATTGTTGCCATAACTGACCCATTTTTGTAGAAGTAGTAGTCTAGGAAAAAGTCTCATGGCCTAATCATCTATTAAAGTTTATATCTCTCAATATTTTTAGAATAACAATTAAATTTCAACATGAGTCTTGTAGGAATGTTCAAACCATAGTATATGGTAATGGTAATGGCATGTTTAGCTTTTTTGGAAATTTTCAAACTGTCAAGAAGGCAGCTGAAGACAGTCAGAGGCTAGCCAAAAATACGCAATGAAAAGGTAGGCTCATACTAACAATAAAAATAGTGAAAATGTTAGACAAGGTCCTGGTGGTGGCACAGATGAGAATGTATTAAAAACAAAAACATTTATAGCTTTTTTCTAAAGCTGATTTACAATTCAGGAAACACAATAGTAGATCTTTTACTGCCCTCTCAAAATGTGATTACAAATGCAAGAAATCTTGATATCACAATAAGTGTGATTCTACCTTGATTTCTTAGCATTGGTTGTGGTTACAAAGATTGCAAAAGAGACTTATTAGGTTCCTCACATTGTGAGACTGAGGCTGTAGATAAAAACAAACAGCAGTCTTAAAAACTAGAACTTTCCAATATCAACTATATATACAAGAACTCATTTACATCTTCATTTTGTCATACCAGAGAAAAGATATGATAATGCACATCTGGGACTTATTTATTTCACTTATGAGGATGTCTTGAAAGTGAAATAGAAAATATTTTAAAATAAAGAGGGTGTAGGGGTAAATAACGAGGGGAAAAATGTGATAGTAATAAAAAAAGGAAAGAAAGCTTTTGTATATAGGGGGTGGGGGCTGCAGGGTGGGGGAAGGGTAAAATAACAATCAAGTCGTGTCATATACTGGTACAAACTCTCAATGTTGAATGCAATGATGTGTATTCATAATGTACCAATAAAGATTTGAATTTTTAAATTTTTTGAAAAAAGAATGTGAGGGGCCGAGGGCCGGCCTGAACCACAAAAAAAGTGAGATCCTGTCTCAAAAAACCTAAAAAAGAAAAAAAAAGAGTTTTCTATATAACGTGTATATTACTCATTGTCTCTCAGCAACTTACTTTTTTCTTTGGATACTGGGAATTGCTGGCCAAGCACTTCACATCCCAAACCCTGTACACACTTTTAACCATTGCACTGTACTGCCTCTCTCTTCTGGAACTTGGTCCACTTAAGCACCCTTTTTCTAAACTTTGTGATTGGAAATGCCTCAAACACTTGTGATTGAATGCATTACATGTAGGGCAGGTCCCTCAAAACATTCACTACACAGAACCATATTTCACAGTTTTGTTCTGGATCTCTGACAGCCCTGAGAGAATGATAGTTAAAACAATTTATTTGTCTGTTCTAAGAAAAGGTCGTTGGGAAGTTTTAGTTTTTTCTTTTTTCCTTTTTATTCAAATCTTATTGGTACATTACAAATACACATCATCGCATTCAACACTGAGAGTTTGTACCAGAATATGACATGACTTGATTCTCATTTTTTCCATTCCCCCGCCCACCCTGCAACCCCCACCCCCTACATACATAAGATTTGTTTCCTTTTTTAAAATTACTATCACATTCTTTTTTTTTTTTTTTTTAGGATTTTTGAGACAGGGTCTCGCTTTTGTAGTTCAGGCTGGCCCTGAGCTCAGCCTCAAACTCACATCACAGTAATCCTCCCGCCTCTGCCTCCCGAGTGTGGGATTACAGGCGCCCGGCACTGTGGTATGTGGTACTGTTGCTGCTGGGGTGAGTCTCCACGCCCAGTATGCTACGTGGTTACTGGGGATCGAACCTGGGTCCTTGCGCTTGCAAGACAGGCGCCGGAACCACTGAGATAACTCCCCAGCCCTATATAGAAAACTCTTAAG